>OOFC01013221.1:72098-103474 GCA_900323345.1 Pseudochromis fuscus | reverse complement strand
TAGATTGTTAGTTATCTGAGCAGTTCATGTTCATTTCTGTTAAGGCAAAGAAAGTGAAATCAGCACACAATAATACTTACCCTGCCATACAGGTGCAGTTTGCAGTGTGTATATAGTCCTCCACTTTGTTGATAATGACCCACGCCTGATACATTGCTGTCTTCTGCCCTTGCCTTTGGCTGGGTAGGATTTCGGACTTTAGCACACAAAACTCCTTGTCAATGTCATGGTATCTCACCTCTTGTACATGTCCGCAAATTACATAGCCATATGCATCAAGAGATATGTGTGCGCGCAGCTTCTCTCTTGTGTAGATGCTAGGCTTTTCAACCAAATACAAGTAAATATCAGGCCACTGAATATCTGGCCACTTACTAACATCATTCTCCCATTCAGTAATTAAACAGGGATCTGGGAGCTGCCGGCCATTTGTTAAAGTGAGCTTATTGAAGTAAGCTTTGCGATCTTTTGTTGATAAGCCACCAGAGTAGCTTGACAAGCCGTTGCTAGCCGCCATACTTCCGTTGCCACAATGCGCGCGCACACTTCTTTGTTTACTAACAGTAAATGGGTCTATTGCTGTGACTATTACTATGATTATTGCACATTCTTATTTTTTCCTGCCTTCCTTGCTTTGTGCTACCTATCATTATGTTGTTGCTATTTACTGTATATTGAATTTTTCTTTCACCCTCTTTCAACTCTGCACATCAGTCATCCTCCCCCACCCACACTCACTCACACACACATACACGCATATACCCCTTGTGCCCATATGTCTGTAGATCTGTCCTCTTAATGTTGTTTAAATGTCTGTTGTCTGTCACTTTAATTTAATTATCTTTTTGTGTGTAAATGTACTGTTATTCACAATAATATTTCTATTAAAAAAACAAGTGTGTTAACACCAAACATATTCATCTCAGCTTCCATATCCTGAAACAGGCTGAACAAGAACATTTACCGTATTTTCCGGACTATAAGCCGCTACTTTTTTCCAACGCTTTGAACTTAAACACCGGTGTGGCTCATGTATCAGCGGCACGAAGCTCGTTAGCTTTATACAAGCTAGCAAGCTCTGTGCCGCCGATACATTTAGCCTCGTCACATCAGACCCGGTCAGAGTGGACCACATGAAACTGTGCGCTCAATAGTCCGGAAAATACGTAATAACAGCTTTATTAGAAATATACTGACTGGCAGTGTTTATAAGGCAATACTGTACACTACATAGGTGATGAAGACATATCTGTATAAATGCATAGTTTCTTTAATAAAACCATATCTAGAAACAGTTCATTGTACCAGCTGCATAAAAACATATGAAAAAAAAATTCTCATAACTCACAGCATACAAATAACTGTGATTTTAAGTGGGGAAATAGTGGAGCTAGTAAGGCAACACTAACAGAATTTGTTTAATATGTAATCACCAATTCACCTAACAAGCCTGTGTTTGGACTGTATGAAGAAGCCAGAGAAGATTCACACAGGCACAGGGAGAACATGTGCTATTACGCTTCAAGATATCTGCAAGTACATTGAGGCTGATCTGAATCCCTTTATCGGCTCATGATTTGCTCACCTGGTGCAGAAGACACATTATTTTTCTAGCTTCCTCTTTTGCTTTGTGCTTTGATGTGAGGCGCACTGCACACGAGCATCCTGCACTGACCTGACACGTTCCCAATTAAACTGCAGACGTTACACTGGGATGACACCACTTAAATCCCACCTTTCTATGCTCTGGGAAAGGTTTAAAAACATGAAACTTCAATGAATTAAAAAATCCATACCAGACATACAAACCAACCTTGCAAGTGGAGACACAAATTTTTACACGTCCATTTTTATATGATAGGCCACCTGTATGAGGACCCCTGCACAAACATGACTGCCATTTTCCAGAGTAGACTAATAATAATAATTATATTTTTTTTTAAAAATGCACCAAGCTAGAATATTGTCCATCATACATATGAATGCCAGAGATTCACCTGTTGAGCAGTGGTACATGCATTTGCCCTTCTGCTGCATGAGTTGTCCTGTTTATAACACTTGGGAGCTTTAACGTCCCTTTAGGAAGCTGCCAATCAAACGGTCTCCTCTGTCCGACAGCCAGTAACCCGCCATGGCTGCCAGTGCACCCATGAAGACAGATGTGTAAACCAAATCTCCCTTGGCTGCAAGTGTGGCCAGAGCACAAAGCACAACCCCAAAAAACATCTGCTGCAACACCTCCACCTCGTCATCCTGCATGTCCTCAAAGAGACCCTTCTCCTCAACTCCTGCAGAGGGAGACAGAGCAGAGAAAACAGGCAGTAAGTTTTCTTTTCTCTGTCTTCATGTATGTAAAGTGGCTCAATCAACACTAGGTGGTGCTCACTGGGCAGCTGCTTCCTCACGCAGACGCCGTCCTTGCGAATAAATCCCTCAGCACAGTCACAGCGGAAAGAGCCTTCTGTGTTGACGCAGATCTCATCCAGACCATGACAGGCCAGTACCCGGTCACTACACTCATCTATGTCTGAGCAAAAGAAAAACACAACATTTAAATCTCCATTTGTAGAATACTGATGTGCATAATACAAAAATAAATATTGTCTGATTTGTAATTACCCAAACACTTGGACCCTGTCAGTCTGTATCCAGTAGCACATTTCCTACAGCGAGCAGGTCCGCTACCCATACAGCCCACACAGGCCACATCGCAGCCTGAGAAACACAAACCGTTTATTTTATTTACAAACTGCACTGCATTTCAACACAATGCAAAAAAAACAGAAGTCAAAAAAGTTAAAAGTGAGAAATTGTAGGTCTGTTTAAGGTGTTTTTCATTACAACTCTTATCGAAGCCCATTGTGGTCCAACCTGGACTCTGCAACCTGCAAGTGTGATGTGGAAACTTGCATATTCCTACATTTTGATTATCTTTTTATATGTGTAAGGAGCCACAAACTCTTATTTAAAGAGTCTGATGTTTAAGCTCGCTGGGCAGGACAGGACTGAAACAACAGACCTCAAAAACTCTTCACCACAGGTCAAAACAGAAATCTTGTATCTGTGTGATTTAATGTCTCTTTTTTATTACTGTGACATGGCTAAATTGAAAGTAACTCACTAGCTAATTTTGATATTAAATGTGTGTACAGACTAAAATAAGTGAAATCCAAATAGTTTGAAAACAATAAAATGATACAATAAGGTTATCATTTTTTTGTTCCCAAACTGAATAGAAGTGAAAAGAAAAATCCCAAACTTAATATATCTCTGGTTTTGAAGTGTTGGGTGACGTTGCCCTAATATTTTGGTAAATTATGACAATTATGATACTTGTTAGTTTTTCAAATGGACTAGCTTAGTTATTTCATTTTGGGCCATTTGCACCCAACCCCAAAGCACTGACCTCTGCACTCAAAGGATCCTTCTGTATTAAAGCAGTAGCTGTTTGGAGAGCAGATACCCAGCTCGGTGCCGCACTCATCAACATCTAAAACAGAGCCAAACATATACAAATTCACTGTCTTATGTCACACATATACACACATGATGAATTCTTGACTCGTACACAGAGCTGTGTTCACAGTACCTACACAGGTGTTGTTGTGGAGTGTCCATCCGGCTCTGCATTCCTTACACTGGTCACTCTTTGGCCCTGAACACTGGCTGCAGGCATCTGGACAGCTGTGCACCTGAAGGGCCAACAGACTCCACAGCCAAGCAGCCTGCAGCAGGTTTCTGTGAAGCTGCTTCACTCCCATCTGTTCCAGGAGATAAGGCTCTTTATCTCCTCCAAAATAGCATGTCAGTGTTAAATGATGCCCCAAAGTTCAGATCGTTAACAAGTATAGACTGCTGGCAAAATCAGTGAAAACAGCTCACCACTGGGACAACAAGAAAATATGTCATCAGCCTTTAAAATCATACATGAAAAAGCTACAAATGATTGTGGTAATCTACTATAAATTAGGTCAGATTGGTAGCACATTTCTCCCTCGTGCTCTTATACATTATAAGCTGCAGAAACTTTTCCGTATTGTAATTTTATAAATAAACATAAGTAATGGTTTTCAGGTAAATGTGGCACCTACCATAGACTATATAATTATTGTATTGTCTCTACCTCAACCAACTACATTATAATGCTGCCAAATGTGAGATGGGTCCTTTTCCATCATTAATGCCTTTGTTTTGTTGGTGTTTTTTTTTTAAGTAAATTTTGCCAATAATTAAAACTTTGAATTGAATTTTACTGAATTAGTATTTTTTTAAATGATTGAAATGTGTATTTTTATTTTATTTTTTTCCATTTTCTACCACTGTATGAAAATCTGATTTTATCTGGTTTATTTATTTATTTTAGTTTATTTTTTGTATTTCCTAATTATGGTCTTGCCATTTTAACTCCGTCTGCTTTTTTCTATTCTTGTATGTGTATGATGAATAAATCATAATTAAAACGACAGATGTACAGTATGTTTATCAGTCTCCGTGTGGCTGAGTGTTCAGATTTCTCACAGTGAAACTCAAACAGTGAAAACAATCAGCATCAAAGTGGAGCTTATTTTTTATTATTTCAAATAAAAAATGTAGCGATGGATTTAGAGTGAACTTTACCTCCGTGTTGTTGAAGTTTGCAGCGGAAAGTTTAAACGCAGTGAATCCAACCGAGACCCACCTCAGACCTCTTCTGTGTTTGTTTACAGCCTGTCACCCAAACACTCCGAGCGGGCGGAGCAGGCATTAATCACAGATCACCGCCCCTCCGGCTCGTACTGAGACCACAATCAAGCACCCCACAGGATTCTTAAACTGACAGCAGTTTGCACCAATCAGATCCACCAGATTTCAATGACACACGACCAATCACAGCCCGACATTCTCCATGTACAAAAACAGCCCAACACGTTTATTTATAGACAGGTGGACAGACCCACAACATGTGGGTAAAATTAGTCTGTAGGACTTTAACGTAGAAATTTTGGAACGCGAATAATAGTTCTGGTGATATATATTTTTTTATATGGCCAACAAATCAAATAAGAAAAGACCAAGCGAATAATAAAAAGATAATAATACTAGTACAGTACAGTTTAAGTCTGATGAATCTCTTCATTCAAAACCAACGAGTCAAACTATGGGTGAAAACAGTCCCCAACTAAAGGACTATTTACTCATGTTTAGTGAGGTTTGCTAAAAAAAACTACAAATCCCAGTTTATTCATGAGATCATAAGCAGAACTGAACGGACTGGGAAGTACTGAGAGCTAAACCCAGCATCTATGGACTTTGGTCTTTTTATGAAATTCATCAACTTTATTAATTTGTTGTTCTTCTTTTTCTTCTTCTTCTTCTCATCAAAAGTCTTCATCATGTCCTTCATGTGCACAGAGCAGCAACCATTTTGTTTTGGGTGAGTCAAAGGCTTTGTAGCCTGGTTTTTAACAACTAAAATATATCTACACAATGATATTGGATTAGTCTATGCTGTGGAGGTGATTCACATTGTCCATGTCCTTCCCGCTGGTCTCCTCTCTGCCTCTACAACAGTCAGCTCAGCCAGCAGAGACTGAGTCTGAGAGGGAAGCTGGAACAGAGGCAGCCCCTGAAGAAGCTCTGGTAGACTCCTGTCACGGCTGCAGGGTGGTGTCGAGTCAAAGTTCACCAGAAGAAAACGTTCACCGGCCCTGCCCAGCTGCTTGTCTGTTTGAATGAGGAACAGGGAGGCCGTGAACACGTCAGAGTAGGGCGACCATGAGTGTGACAGATCTTCGTTTTCCCCCTTCAGCTTGATAACGTCCTTGTTCGTTAGGTTCCATTCCTCTGTCCTCTCCAACGCTTTGCAGGTCAGAACGAGCAAAACCCGGCCGCCCTTGCTGCTTAGCTTCAGCAGCTGTGAGTGCAGCCACGGCAGAGGTCCCAGAGTGCACTGCTCCTTCCTGCTCCACTGATCGACAGACACACTGAAGCCCTGGCTGCAGAGGAACGATCCAAGCTGACAAACTGATGCTGAAACACCATCGTCCACATCTGGAGGGCTCAGCAGCACCACGTGACCCTTTCTGCCGACTTCAGATTGAAAAAAAAAGAGACAAACATTAGAGATGCTTTGTGTCATTGTGACTTCATGCATTGTTTTAGGAAAAGTGGAGAAAAAAACTCACTTTTCACAAATCCACCATGACGATAGCTCCACACCCATTCTGTAAAAGTCAGAAAATTACAAGTAAATATACGTCACCAGACATACCACAAGGATATTCATCTTTTCTGGGCCACAAATAATCAATTCTTTAAACTGTAAGAGACAGATCTGTGCCTGAGCTCATGCATATACGAACAGTGTCTACATCTAGTAAACAAGATGTGGTGTTTGAGAGGAATGAAAGGAGGCTTTGTGGGAAGTGCCTGAGGGAACTCTGACAAATGGACAATGCATATTTTACAATGAACTGGTTACAGTGACACAGCAGAGAAATCTGATACTGTGCTGGGCTGTGCACACACCTCTTATTACATAACCAACAAACCTGATACAGTGAAAGAACAATAAATCAAACTTACTCTTGACAAAGTCATGAAGGAGATAAATTATGAGTCCAGTCAAGCAAACCAGCATCATAAAGCCGACTATGAGGAGACTCCAGCGCCACCTGCCAGCTGCAAGAAGCACAAAGTCTCAGTCACAGATGCTACATTTAAGCAAAGTATTTTATATGATGCCTCCCAGCATCAGTGTCACACTCACTCTTTTTAAAACAGAATGGACCCAGCTCATGTTCCTCTCCTTTTACTTTCACCTGCACAAACGAATCAACATAAAATAATGACTTTCAGTAACCACATATATGACTATATATGACAGAGGGATGATTATTACTTTACCATCACACATGAAAAGTGACGTGGGTCGATGTTTTGAAACACCCCAGTTTTCACCTAAAGAGGACACAAGTGTGAATGTGATTAGTTTAATAAACAAATTCGTGTAAAATACAAAAAAACTGCATTTTTAAAAAATTTGATATGATGCGCCACAGAGTTAAAAGGTCAGTTAAATGTTGTTCACTTCTGTTTATTCATTTTTCTATTCATTTAGTTAGATATTTCAAGTGTGTATGTTTTAAATTATGAGCCTTTTATTATGTGCCGAGAGCTGCTGGAACCAGCTTATTGTAGTTATGCCTGCATGATGACAATAAAGATTCTTGATTCTAAATAAAGGCTTCGGGTTAGTTAATTGGTGATGGTGATGCTGACAATCAGAGCAACATTATGAAACTGTTTTACCTAAGAATAACACATACAGACTGATTCCCACTTTATGTTTCAAATGCCTGTTCTGAAACGATGTAACACAGGCTGAGGAGGTACAATCACCCGGGAGAGGTGTATAACGCTTGATGTCACTTCCTCATACTAACTAACTAACTAGCTATGGGTCAGGGTTCTCAAGTTTTTCAGGGCAGGATGATGTTTATGGCGTAAGAAAGAAAAGAAGAAGAGAGAATGACGAATCGAGAGCCTGGAAAAAAGTAAATCTCGGAGAGGATTTTAGTCTTTGGTGAGAGCTTTGCTGAAAGACAAATACTGCACTGGCCTTGTTGCCGTTGGACCAGTAAGCAACAGTAACTGGATTGCCACAACTTGCCGGTTGTTTGGCTGTTTTAGCAAAGTTGGTGACTCACTAACTAAACTTCGACACTAGCAAGACATCTTTGACATCATAAGTGATATGCACTCTATAACTGAAGGAGTGCCCAGTCTCAGTTCTTGCATAATGTAGCTTCAACAACTGAAACAAGCTAAGACAGGATGTGAGGGAAGCTTACTGAATCCTATACTGACAGATATGTAGTGATTAACTGTGCGACTGCAACACTAAGAACCAAACACCCTTCTCTCTCCACACATACACAGCAGGAAGATGGCCTTTTATGGTCACTTCCAGCTGTATATTTATAGTCTTCTAGTATAGTTGTGCATAAATTGCAATTCAAGAAAATTCATATTTATCTTACAATGGCCATTTTTACAGTCCCTCATTTCATCCTCTCTCTCTGCAACGGACTCCTTTAACCCCATCTCCCTTCTCAAGAACCCAGCGTGACAAACAAACGCAAATTTATTCACTGGAAATTCAAACTTTTCCAACCAGTCCAAACATGAAAGCAGTCAGCACCAACATTCACCACGAGGAAGATCACAGCGGGACCTTCCTGATTGGCCAAACCCACTAAGCAGCTTATTGTGGCACATAATGATGGATTCAATATTTTAATCACAAGCCTGGTAGTTATTTTTTTGCTGTTGTATATGAAACAAATAAATCTAATAATGTTCAGGAGAGGAGGATTGTGATCTGACAGTGTTGTATCTGAACAGCTGCAGAAAAACAAGTAACAAATGTACATCACACTGTCAGTCTTCAGAACAGATTTATGAAATTGTGTTTTCATCAGAGCACTTCTCCTCAGATCACTGGAACATCATTTTATCTCAGGATTTCAAACTTTCTACATCATGATCATGTGTGGCCAACAATTTAAAACTGTATTTAAAACCAGAAACATGGGAAAATATACCGTATTTTCCGGACTATTGAGCGCACCTGTCTATAAGCCGCAACTGAATTTATTCGAACAGTTTCATGTGGTCCACTCTGACCGGGTCTGATGTGACGACAGCACGGAGCTTGCTAGCTCTTAAAAAGCTAACGAGCTTCGTGCCGCCGATACATGAGACACCCCGGTGTTTAAGTTCAAAGCGTCAGAAAAAAGTAGTGGCTTATAGTCTGGAAAATACGGTAATAGGTTCTCTTTCAATAATATCATTTTTACAAATAAGTAGACAGTATAACACCCTCCAAAGAAAGTGACTCTCAGAATCAGACTGGCATTGCACAGTGACCACCTGCTTGCTGATCAGCTGTTAATGAATATTACAGCTTAAGTCATGCAGTCTTGAGAGGACTTCCTCCAACATGAGTTCAATAGTTTGCAGCTGTTTGTTTGCAAAGAATTTCTATCACAGAATATACATGTGCCAGTGAGTAAGAGGATTTATCTAAACTGAAATGATTTATGTGAAAATATGTGAGTACATTTTGAATGCTGAAAGGTTCAAACATAAGAAAATGCTGAAAAAGAGGTGTATAAAGTTCTTACCCAGTGTCCCTTACTGTTTGTTTTCCACATGCCATTTGTCAGCTGTTGTCTTGGGGTATTTTTGTCCCCACAGTTGTTCTCATTGTGACAGAGCCGCAGTTCCCCCTCCAGCCTGCAGGGGGCAGACAAGTTCCAGGACAGCATTGTGCCAAAGTTGTTCATTCTCCCTTGTCGCACAGTCACTGACACGTTGTCCCGTACGTTCTTCTTTAAGACATGGAGAAAGTCTAGAAGAGACACAAAGTGAATCATAACATTCAGCATATTCAGGGTAAAACTACCCACTCCCACCCTCCACTCTGTGGACTGAACAGAAATTAAATGATAATTGAAAAAGGCAGTGTAAGAGTACTCACCTGTTGTGTTGAAGGGACAGTGTAGAGAGCGCTGAGACCTCTGGTCATCTTCATCCCACACCTATAGCACATATAAACACACAACATACAATGCTGTTCATAACGTGTAAGATTGTTGATACGGTTGTTATCATGATGTGTAAGTGATGGTACCTGGAGACACAGGCAGGGGGTTACTGAGTACAGTGGGATGGTCGTCCTCCTCCACTCCTATACAGTCACATGTAACACATAATAGCATTAATACAAGCAACATACACAAAGTGAAAATTATTTTGTTGGAGTGTTTTTTTTTTTTTACTTTCATGCTATATCCCTCCTCCGAAAATATTAGACTTTTTATTGCCTCTGGTTAAAGCAGCCAGTTTACAATTAAGGATTTTAGACACATTAACGAATGAAAGCAAAACTTTAAAATTTTCAGTCATCAATGCCACATAAAGGAATTTAGCTTAGGGTTAGCTTAGCTCAGCATGAAGACTGGCAATAACTAGCTTGATTTTCTCTGAAAGTAACAACACAAGCCTGCACTACACTACAGCAAATGTTTATTTTACAGATCATTTATTGAATACACAACACAGACATAATGTGTGAGGTTGTGCGGTTGCTGGATCATGCCAGAGGGCTCAGGTGAGATCTCTGTTGTTTACTGTCTTTAAACACCTGTGCATTCCAGACACCGCAAAATGTACTGTCACTGAATGTTCACTGATGCTGTCGATAATGTTGTCATCACCTGAGAGGTCACATAAGGACAAAGCTATAAAATATTTTTTTGTTTGCTTGTTTTTTTCTTTTAATGTAATTACTCTTTTTGTATTTTCTAACAGCTACACTATTTCTAATTTTTTTCTTATAAATTTCAGGCGGTTTCTGAAAATTGTCTTGAGAGGGTCCAGACCCACTATTTGGGAACCACCTTGCAACAGTAAATAAACCAATAATGGTAAAATTAGCTCCACCTCCACCAGCTGTGGCAGAATTTTCCATGGCCCTACATGTTAATATATAACTAATAATGCAGCAAACAACTTTCTGAAAAGAGCTGTTCTCCAAGATAAACATGAGGTTACATACTCAGTAAACTCTGCTGATAAATTCATGTGTACTTTAGTAACATTTTAAATGTATAACTTTTACTTGTAATGGTCTCTTATTTCAGAGCAAACTGTGACTGCCATCAAATGCAGGTGCTTAGAGGAAGAAGAAGAAGAAGAAGAAGAAGAAGAAGAAATGGAAAAAAAGGAAATTTTAGGTAATTCCCACATTTTGAGGTTGTTGTTTTGTTTTGTTTTTTTACAATAAAAGACAACAAAAGAAGAGTTAACACTAGCCTGAAAATGTTCATTACGTCTTCTTCAATTATATCCCTAATGATTTGTTTATCAAGACAATCAGAGGTAGTAAGTAAGATTTAAATACCTGACATGTTTTGACTCCAATCGAAACCAGTGGAAAGGTATTTAAATCTTACCTATTATCTGTCTGATTGTCTTGATAGAAGAATGATTAAGAATGAACACTAACCTGACAGGTTCCATTCATCTCATACTGGACACACACAGAGGGGACGCTGTTATTTCTGCCCTCAAACTGCAGCTCCACCTGATTCCTCTCCAGGTTTATTACACTGTTGACTGTGGGCACTGAAAGAAGAAAATAACAAAGGTTATTTCTCTAAAGATTTTAACAAATTTAACCCTTTTGATATTTGATAGCAGTAAAAATCCCTTAAAGTGACCCCAAAACAGAACAATGAAAATAGTTCAAATTGTTTTTGTACACTGAGGCTGTCTCAGGTCACATTTTACTGTTATCTATTAAAATGGATTTTATTTCCAGCAGTATGTGTCAGATCAAGCAAAATGGTGGTTTTAGGGATTCCTGAACCTGTGAAACTGTACATAGAGTGTAGTGGACACAGACTGTATGTAGAATGGACTCTCACTGCTCTCTGAAACATTAATTCAAGAGTAGTGGTGCACAGTGGTGCAGAGGTCAGCACTGTCACCTTACAGAAGGTTCAAGGTTCAAAGACATACTTGTTAGATGAACTGATTAGTCTAAATTGACCATGAATGTGTGTGTGGATGATTGTCTGTCTTTGTGTGTTAGCCCTGTGATAAGCTGGCGACCTGTTCAGGGTGTACCAGGTGGGATAGGCTCCAGCAGAACCCCGTGACCAAATCTGGATCAGCGGGTATAGAAAATAATCTAAGGACTAATGATCAATTTATTAATGTCAGATACACTTTTGATACAGTCTAAATAGATCTGAAGTTCAAAATTTGATATTGACCCAAATCCTACTGTGAAGTCACCAAATATGAACAGTATGTAGAGGTTAATACAGCAAGGAAAACTAATATGTATTTGTGTGTGTGTGTGTGTGTGCGTGTGTGTGTTTACCTTTACAACCTGGTACACGTTTCTTCAGCTTCTGGGAGCACACTGAGGACAAACAGGGATATGTGTCACTGCTGCTGTACGTGCAGGAGCCTGCTGAACAGGAGCTTAGTACTTAAACTCTACCTTGGTTTAGAGAAGGAGCAGTGGCTGGGCTCCATGATTGGGATGATTTAGCAGGATAAACTAACACTTCACTGCTGAAGGGAAACCCATTTGGGTGAGTAATCACCATGGACATCTGTACAAAGAGTTCATAAGACAAGGTGTGAGCTGACAGTAAATTCCTAATGACAGCACAGAGCACATGAATCCACTGTACCTTCGCATGCTTATGATGAGTAAGCGTGGTGTGATTAACCGTAAACTCCACCTTCTTACATGCAGGCATGGTGGCTGCTGTATTGTAACACACAGTCACAGACGCTGTTGCAACAGAGAAAGCAGAGCGGAGGTGGGTCTTAGAAAGGACTGAAACTGTAGTGGAAAACAGGTCTGTCAGAAAGGCACATCTGAAACCTCTTAATCAACGATACATCAATATTTGTGTGTGTTATCCCAGCAGCAACTATGGGATATTGAACTCTTAAAAGCCTAGAGCACTTTTTTGCTGTGAATGATTTTATGTCTTCTAGACTGCATTAGAATCCAAATTGTAAATGTTAATGAAGCAAATTATTTTAGTTCCTTTGTGGTCTCTAAGTTACTTCGGACAATTAAAGCAACCATTTACACAAGCACAACATGTTGCACTCAAATTAACATGATCCTTTTCACAACAGGGTGTGTGTTTGCTTTTTTCAATCTTCCAGTTATAATTTACAACAGATTACAACACGCATGAGCTCACTGTCCAAACTTTGGTGGCCTTTTTCAGTGAACAGTGTAACTACATACCTGTGTGTAACTTTCTATAAGAGAGTAAAGACAAATATTATGGAAGAGTTGTTGTTTACTTAGTTTACCTACCCTGTACCTCAGCATGTAGATTTTTATACATTGCTGAAATTTGTTAGAGCCTGATATGTAACAAAGACCTGAATTGTTGTTAAAAAAAAATAATCTAATAACTGTTTGATAATGTAACAAAAGTGCTGAGCCTGAAATGTAATAAAAATAAATAAATAAATAAATAAAACCCAAAATGTAATAACTGGTCAATAAGGTAACAAGTTTATGAGCCCAAAACGTAAAAACTGCAACAACTTGTTACATTCGTAGTTTCAAATGTAACAAGTTGTAACATTTTGGGTCCATTACATTATGGGAAAGGCAAGATATTTTCCCCTAATAGTGTAATACTTTCATTACATCATAGAGTGAGTGAATGATTTATGGATTAAAGGGCTTATTGCTTCTAAAATGTAACAAGTTGCTTCACTTTGGGGAAAAAGTTTTTACATTTTGGGCTCAGCATCTTGTTACATTATCGCACAGTTATTACATTTCAGGTTTTATTAATTATTTTTTTATAACAATTCGGGATGCTGTTACATTTCGGGCTCTAACAAAATTTAAGGATCCCAGTGGAAAATGACATAAAAACATGACATCAAAATGAATGTTAACTGAATTAATTGATAACTGGATTTATTATACCTTTTGGATGGCCTGTCTCATCGCTGTAATCCTCCTCATCAGACCCAGAGTGATCTTCATCCTCCATGTCCTTATCTGGATGGATGTAGAGATCTGCGTCTATCTCCAGACATAATGCACATGTTGTATCTTTACAGCAGAGCTTGAAAACTGGATTTAGGTTCTGGACGTCCACATTGTTCTCATCTGCATTAAAGATCATCTCGTCTTTCATGGTGCATTCAGAGAGGCCCTTGAGGGAGAAAAACAATTTCACATTTTACTGAAGCGATGTGGACAGTCCTGAGGATAAAATGTGGTTTATGTACATACGACACCTCTGTGCTGTGACTAGCAGGTATATGGTTGTAACCCATTGTCTGCTTTTAATTAGATATTTGAGAATAAAACATTTAATCAGCGACAAGGGAAATTAAGAGCAGATATATGAGTGCCAAAAGGAAATTAGAAGTGTAATCTATCAATACAAACTGTATTTAATGTACTGAAGCACAGGGAATGTTCTTGTCAGTGTTTCCATACTGCACTGTAGATAAAGTACCTGAGAGCAAATGACTTCATCGTCGTCATGTTCAGAAATCTCCACAGCACAGGCTGACACGCACAGAGTCAGTAAACAGCACCAGGCGGACCATCCAGGAAGGAACATTCTGCTTCAGGACACCTTAGCAGTTCAACAGCATTTTTCTACACATATTTTTTTCCAGAAGCGTCATGAAAAGTTTGTTAAACGAGTCTGTCGGTTCCCCCTCCATCATCACTTGGGTTGGAGATTAACTTGATGTTGTCCTGGCAGACACTGCGCGCTGGTATGAGAGGCAGTGAACTAAGATAAACTGTGAGGGCACAGCTGCAGGTGTTTCCTGGGTTACACTTTTGTTTGTGGCCTGCTGAAGAGACACAAATCAGTTTCAATATTCTCCTTGAATAAACAGAAAATTAACTAATCAACACAAAGTAGATCCCACAGGTTAGTTGCTGTAAGTTTAACTTTGTCATTTGTCACAAATCTTTTAACAGGTATACAATATGAACAATAACTGCATGGTCCCATCTTAACAGACTTTTGAGCATTAAACAACCAATGCTGCTATGACATAAGATAAGACAGCAGTGTGTTAACAAAACATTCAACAGTGTGTTAACAAAACATTCAACAGTGTATGAAACTAAACATATATGACATATCATCAAGGTGACTTACTGTATTCAATAATCCATTATAAGTAATCCACAGTACTGTGTTTAGTGATCCATTGTAGGTATCAGCGAGTGTATCGCACCGGGTATCAGCTCTACACCTTGTAAGTGCCTGAGTCATGTGGAAATTGCACCATAAAGCTCGTCTCATTCAGGAAAGACGTCCCTCTGCCCCTCCCTCTTTCTCTCTCCCCGTCGCTCTCATTTAATCTCTCTGATTGTGTCTTACCAGCAGAGGTACATAATCCAGAAGCTTCCTGCTCTGAATTCCTCATTACACTGTAACCAACACACACCATAAGGACCGAAGTCCACAACTACTTTGATCATGGAAACAAGGCTCCACCTTAATCACTGGTTTCATGTGTCTTCATTTACACAGTAAACAAAGCAGCATTTAAACAGCTAAAAGTTTGTGGCTGGTTTAATGAGCAACAATCTGTGAAATGTGCTTTGTTTACATATGTGGATTTGGCAAAGATTTCTACCATGCTCAGTTTAACAGTAAACGGTGCCTTGACAAACAAGTTTTATCTCCTCCGCTCAGAAGAATGCACATACCTTTGACCCACACTAATAATGTGAAGCGACACACACTCGACACACAGCAGCTCGACTGGTTTGACCACATAATGTTGAACTAAAAAAACCATGTCTCCCTCTCGGGAAATGTGAAAACACAACCAGCTACTGTGTACTCTGTAAACCAAGGTGGAACAGTCAGAGATGGACAGTGTACTTATTTAAGCCACTTTAAGTGAGACTAAGAGGCACTGACGTTTTTACTTTTGTGAGGGGTTTACTTTGAAATATTTCTGATAGATTTCACACCACAACATTTAAATGACAGTTGTAGCAATTAGTTTCCAGATCAAGATAAAAATCTTGCCGTTTCTTACACAACCAGTAAATAAACATCATGTGAAGCAGAGCTGGCAGCAGCTATTTAAACTGGCTCTGCTGCTCGCTGCTCATGCAAAAATAAACTAAAGCGCTGAACACGGTGATTTAACACTACTTTATTAATACATTGTGGTTTTACCAGCGATGGATTTCACTATTCGTGTTTATTCTACACGCACTGATTTGCTTTATAACACTGCCTCCAAAACACTGCTGTTAAACAGTTTGCCAATGACAAGGCCAGAAACACCTTCAAACTGTGTGTATGGTTCCTTACAATAAATATTACATTATGTAAACAGTGGAAAAACTTTCCACGGCTTACACCTTTAAATTTCGTCGTTGAGAACAAGGTGTACGCAGGGTTATGGATTGATTCTGATGCATTATTACCTATAAATAAAATACAGGTTTTATCAATAATAGACTGCAGGATTTTGAGTCCAAATTTTAGCAGTGAGATCCAAAGACTGCAGCAGTGATGTTGTGGTGTGTGATCATGAGTCTCTGTTATTTTATATGGTGAATGATCAGACTACATTATACAGTAAATCTCTGTTTGAGAGAAATCAACAAACAGTGTGTAGTGACATTTAACTATATCAGTGTCATTTGTCTGAAGTCAGTATCTATTCTTGACATATATTGTTTGGGAAAGTAGCTGAAACTATAATTACAAGTTCATTTATTAAACAATAAAGTTCACATGAGACAATCAAAGATGTGGATATACTTTTACTTATTTGTGTTAGTAAAAGGTGCAGAGATGTTATTCATGATGTTGAAGTGTTTGTTGAAGTGATTTAACAGGTTCCCAGTTAAAGTTGCGCAACATGGAAGTCCTCCAGGGGTCTCTGCAGGGCGGACTCAGCAGACATGAGCCAGCAGTTCACAGACAAAGGCACAGTGACACTGTTGTCCAGCACACTGACACTGCAACAACAAAAACAGGAAAAAAATGTGACTTTTCTTTGCACAGCAGAGTAAAAGTACAACTCTGAAACAGTGCTACAACAATGCAAAGGGCCAACAAATGAACACATTGTACCTTCTAACATCAACCTCCTGGTTTTTGATCCTCAGTTTTGTGGTGGGAGCTGGCGGTACCTCCTCATAAACCTCTGGCTTTAGAGCTGGACAAACAGAGTCAAACAATAAAGCCAGACATTCAGACACTTGTCTTTGTCTCCAGCAACAACCAGGCTGCTGTGAACTGTGATTCAATGTAACGCTAACTTGAAAATCAATCCTAAAACCAAATGCAGCAGCGTCAAGATGCACACATTCGGCCTTTTCACCCACCTAACAGTCCTTCAGCGGTGTCATCCGATGGCTGCTGTCTTAATACAGGCCAAAGGAAGTTCTCCCCATCCTTCACATGAATTAAGATGACCAGGCGCATCTCTCCAGCGGTGATATCTACTTCCTTGTCCCGTCTAATCACTGTCATACTGGCAAGCAAAAGAACATCATATTAACTTTTTTTTTTTTTAAAGGTCCTACACATCCTCACAAAACATTTCATTTGTCTTGGTAAATACTAGCCCTGCTCAGGATGAGGAGATTCAAACCCACTACTTATAAAGATGTAACTTAGTTTAACAAATGTAAGAACAAAGGGATTAAGATGTGAATCAAACTTAGTCTGTACAGTGCAACACAATCCTGAGCAAGCTGAGAGGAGTTTTTAATCATCCAAAATAAATAAAAGCAGCTGTGCAGCTGGACCATGGGTGTGCATCTGGGCCTTTGATGTAAGTTGCAAATGGTCATTTATGGTTATTTATAATACTGAACAATTTATTAATGACAAATGTAACATCATAAATACTGCTGGGAGGTATTTGGGTCTCTCCCTGTCCTTTACACCCTCTATACACATGTAAAGACTATATACATGTAAAAGAAACATTATGTACTAGCTGCCTGAGACAATTCACATGATCGCACATGAGGATGTTGTGGTAAAGAAATTAAATGTTAAAATAACCAATCTCTGCCGTGGACTGGACATCAATCAGTGCCTTTGTGGCTTAATGTTACACTGGAGTACCCCTTGTTTTAAAGGAAATGTCCAGAAGAAAGGCCAATTGGTTTCCTGTAGAGGCATCAAAATATGCCTCCACAAAATATCAAAATATTGATGCCACTGGTATTTTTTGGGAAATTAGCTTTCTCATTCTCAACGGGAAGTAATATGAATGTATGAAGATGAATGTTCAGACCTGCAGCAACATAGCTTATCTTAGAAAAGAATGAAAACAACTTGACTTGCCTTGTTCAAGAGTAACCAAACGTTACCTACCAGAACATCTAAAACTCCCTAATGTGTTAAGTTAGTACAAAAACGACCCTGTAACAACAACACAACATTTCTGGATCAAACACAAAACTTGTTAACCATTTAACTCTGAGCGTGTTGTGAGCAACAGGTCTGCACATGCTTCTTTGCATTACCGTAATGATGTCATGGCTTGCGCAATTGGAAAAATGCCAACGGTTCCGAGAGCTGAGATGTTGCACTTTACCGTGAATATGGTGTCATTACGGTAATTTCACTAGGGCATCTCCCGGAAGCTGGCAAAGTAGCCGATTTAATACTACTTTATTTACTACTACTATGTGTTGGAAGTGTAATAAAAGTGACGATGAGGCAAGAATAGCAGAAAAAGACAAAAACGGATTTTTATTTTAGACTTTTAGTGAGCAAAAACACTGCAATTGCACGTGAATGTTAGATTTTGCAGGTTAAATTTGAATTTGAAATTAAAATAAGCATAAAAAGTCCAGGTGGAAATTTGCAGGCCCAGGTGGTAAAGCGTTAATTGAACGTCTTGGAAATAAAGAGAATAAATGTATTTCCCAAAAATATCAAGATCTTCCTCTAGGAGTAGCTCTTACACGCAGCTGAGATCCACCACAGGGTGATTCCTGACCATCGCAATGCAAACTCACCTTCCAGCTGTGATGACATCTGTAGTTCCAGTGTGGCGTGATGTCATTTGTCCCACTTCTATAGTGACCCCATGAAGGTCAACCTCAACATGCTGATGAGTTTTGAGGTGGATGACGATCTTTTTGAAGCCCCCATCCTGTATCGAATCAAGCTCACCATTCACATAGAGCTCTAGGAGAAAGAGGAGAAAAGAGACCAAAAGCATCTCAACACCACACGACTACAAACTAGGGGATGGATATGTACAACTCTCGCAGAGCTGATTTAAACATCTTGTAAGGGTTTTCCCAGCTTGTAAAACAAAACATCTGAACACTCAACTGCACCATCTGCACCAAAGTTTTAAAACAATGCTAACAGCTTGCAAAAATCTTTTTAAAGTCATACAGTAGCCACCTAATCACTTGGAGAAATTTCATAATATGATAAAAATGATGCTACGTTTTCCAATCAAAGAACTAAAACCCATGCAGTTTAATTGCACCTCTAGGGAGCTGAGCTAATGTGATCAACTCAATTAATATCTCCAACACTGAACAGCATTTTACTCTGGAAGCTGAAATCAACTCAGAAATGTTTGACAAGGCAAAAAAAGAGAAGAAAACAGCATTTGTGTAATACACATAGAGAGCAGGGTGCAACATATTTAATGACGAAACTAGTTGTGAATAAAATAGTGATGGCAAACAGAAGTAACATTACTGACCTCTGCTGGAAAGGTGAAACAGTTTGAGGAGGAGAGGTCCACTGACATCGAAGCACAGTGGTGCAACTGGGGGACTAGGTTTCATCAAGATTCTGTGTGAAACAGCTGCAGAGACACACAGAGTTACATCATTACACATGGCAACGCTCGTCCTGAATATAAACAACTAAGCACTACACTAAACTCTAGTTTAAATTACTAAAGCTGCAGTTTCACATGGTGATTTTTTAATTCAGTCTCAGTTTTCATGCAGTGGTGATCAGCAAACATGTTCATCTCATGTTCATTTGAAATTTACATTTAAAATGTGCTGGTGTGGCACAAGGAATGAATCATTTCATGAAGTGAATCATGTCTGAGTTTGCTAAGATGGTAAATTGGTAAATTTAGAATATGACCACATTTTAGGTCATAAATAAACAAATACCATGAAGTACATCAATGCAGTAAGGTAAGGTAATATATATATTACCTAAATAAACAATACCATGAAGTACATCAATGCAATACTCTACCCGTTGTTGTTGGTTGAGGGCGGTGGGAGATCATTGTTGGTTGAGGGCGGCGGGAGACCATTGTTGGTCGAGGGCGGCGGGGGATCATGGCGTACTCTACACCATAATCAGCAGCGTCTTCGTAATCCATTGCAACTGTAAATAAATGTGATATGAAGACGACAGTGCGTTAATTAGCATCCTTGTTCTGATACTAAACTGCATTCAAAACAAAACACTAAATGCACTTTAGTCCTAACCATTTAAACAAAGGATTAACACAATATCTTTAGGACAAAAGCTTAGGCAAATGACATAGAAGTCACGTATGTTTCTAGCTGAACACATTTTCTATCTGTTGGTTAACTCCTGGTTAAAACTCTTGGTTAAATCATTTTCACTTGGTAAATATTTAACATAATTTGTTAATTTAAAGGCATACACATGTATGTAAAATGTTCAAACTATGTGTCGTGATGCAGCTGCAGAAAATTAATATGATTGCTGAGTAAGAAAAAAAACAAAACAACCTTTATTTGTATTGACTAGAGGGATACATTGAGAGGATTGTTTGAACATAGATGGTTTACCTGGTGTAAATGTCCTTCTAGGACTTGAAAATCTGACACCTACAAATTAAACAGTCAAATGTAAGAAATAAATATCTTTTCTTTCCTGTAGAAACAATACCTGCAGTTTTTGTTTGTTGTTGTTGCATTGAGAAATTTCATCAGACAAAAAAAAGTATTACAACAATTGCTTCTATTAGGAGAAATTTGCTATTTTGTGGGAAATTGCAGGGGAACTGTCCAATGTAGTGTAAAAAAACAACATTAATTTCTACAACAGACCCCTCCTGGCTGATATCCAGGATGGGACTATCCAACCCCTCACCATGATCTAAGCCTGGTGTGGGATCTAAAATGCAAGCAATTTCCCCCCAGACCTTTTCACCACAATGAGCTCCTCACTTTGACTCGAAGGGAAAAGCCACGTTTTTAATGACTGCTTTTAAATATTCAGAGCAGGTGAGAGCTTTGTCTTTATCACCTCTCACTTGTCAGGTTTACAGCTACTCTCATCCTCAAAAACAAATAAGAACCTGAGATACTTCTTTCCTTGGGGAAGCAAGTACACTATTAAAAAAAGAAAAGAAAATACAAAAAACATTTATTTAATGATCTTTTTAAAAAAATATATAATGCAGTGGCTCAGTGGAAGAGCGGCCGTCTACCAACCGAAGGGTCAGTGGTTCGATTCCCACTCCTCCCAGTCATTGTCGGTGTGTCCTTGGGCAAGACACTTTACCCACCTTGCCCAGCATGAATGATGGATGAATGGGTTGGTGGTGGTCGGAGGGGCTGTAGGCGCAAACTGGCAGCCACGCCTCCGTCAGTCTGCCCCAGGGCAGCTGTGGCTAACTTAGCTTACCGCCACTGGTATGAATGGGTGTGAATGAATAATGGTCTCTGTACGAGTGCTTTGAGTCTGGACTTCCAGAGAAAAGCGCCATATAAATCCAAACCATTATTATTATTATTATTATTATTGTTATTATAACCATTATTGAGATATCTGTCGAATGCTGAATTTTTGGTAAAAGGAAAAAAGAAAAAGAAAAAAGAAGAAGAAATGAAAGAAAGGACATTTTAAATTAATTCCCACATTTTGAGGGTAGATTCTTAACATGTTTTTGTAATTTTGCAAAATGTTTAAGTTAAGTTACCTTGTAGTTTATGCTTAGATTTATTTTGTTTAAGGCGTGTCTTCGCACCTAAATGGACAAATCCAGAAGAGGGTGATGAAAAACAAATCTACAATACTGACAAAACATAGTTCTGTGCTGGGACGTGCACCGCCCTCAGTTATGAAAACTACAGACAGAATCTATGACAAGGTACAACCTCATCACATCTGTTACAGGGTAAATAAAAACCTGCTCTCCAGGTTATATGTGGTCTGAGGAGAATGGTACATGAATATGTGTGTCATGCTAAAATCTATTTTATTTTTTACTGACAGACTGTATATAGTAATGGATGAACCAAGTACACATGGGTGACATCACCCATCGGTTTGTGGACTCCTTGGTTTTGAAGTCAGGAGATGGGCATTTGAACGTCACCATGTTGGTTGTTTGGAGCCAGAATTGACCATATTTGGATATGAAGGGAGAAGTGAGGAGGTGGGTCTGACCCTTGAACCTGAGGTAACTGTTCAAAGTGTGTCTGACCTGACTTCAGCATTGGTCTCATTGGAGACCAGACCTGTCAATCAAACTAACCACACCCATAAATATTCCTCTATTTGAAACCTAATATCTACTTAATCATGTTTTTAATTTTCAGATGGACCACCAGATCACTGATGAGAGGAACTTCTTTAGCTAATGATTTAAGAATTTCAAAATGTATTGACTGAGTACTTCATGATTGAAAAAGATAATTTTTTAATTGAAGTCAACTGAATCAAGAATTTTTTGAGCCAGTATCTAGTGGCCATCGGGAGTATAGCATATTGTTTGCACTTCTGCATTGGCTTCATTTTTGAGCTCCGCTCGGTTCGTCCATTTCTATAAACAGTCTATGGCCATACCACAGACTGCACCTACAGCTCCACTGTCCACACACCAGTCTACTGCATCTAAATCTTGTGAGTACACATGTTTGTGAGGATAGAGTCTTTCCTTCTGTGTCTGTCTCTGTGTGGCCAAAGGTC
Source organism: Pseudochromis fuscus (assembly GCA_900323345.1). Taxonomy (NCBI): domain Eukaryota; kingdom Metazoa; phylum Chordata; class Actinopteri; family Pseudochromidae; genus Pseudochromis; species Pseudochromis fuscus. The sequence continues at coordinate 80,966 of OOFC01013221.1, read as the reverse complement.
ACCTCTGGGTAAACAACCATTCACACTACAAGGTCTGGTGCTGATAACATATGAGACTCTTAAACATCTCATACAAACAAAAACATCGTCCTGCTTCTGGAGTAGAGCGTTTGCTTTCCATATGGCATTAGCAACCCACAGCGCCAGCTTGAGTTGCTTCTTGAGTTGCTGTGTAAAAAATATAACTGTCTAAGATATTCTTGCTCATCAGTCTACAGTAGATTGCAGAGAGTTTCCATCACATGTTCGAATGCTATGGTGCATCATTGGTGAACAAGGCCAAAGAGGAATGTAATACATTTCTGAATAAATCATTTTCTCACACAGTTCAGTCTTGAATAGGAGTTTCTCACTACTCTGCAGTGTGTGTTCCTTTGATGCAGGAGCAGAGATCAATAAAATCAATGACATTCTAATTAGTATAATTACTTATTATGAATTATCTAATTACTAATTAGATGTAGTGACACCTAAAGTAGCCGTGCCATACCTGGGTGATGACTGATAAACGACCCTGTACCGCCCCCTGAGAAAGAGGATGATGAGAAATTGAGAATTATTAATATCTGAGAAACACTTATCATTTGTAAATGAACTCACAGTCTCATGGGACTGGACCTGATCTGAATGAGGTTATCAACAAGGCTCCTTTTACTTGCTGACCCATACAGAGATTTGGGCAAAACACATTAAAACAAATCACCTCTGTTCATATGAGCTTAACATAGAAGTAAATATAAAATGTCTTTCTAACATAAATGAATACACATGACTTTTGCAAAGAACTGTTTTAAATGTGGATTTATGGATGTATAGATTTTTTTTTAACAGTAACAAAACTCATGTGCTGTGATTTTACCTAAAACAGCTGTTACCAGACCTCAGATGAGAACTGAATCAACTCCATTGAAAAACTTCTACTTAACACCCAAAATACACATTTTCTCCTGCATACTAGTGTATCAGTGGACCATATTAAAATACTGAGATTGCCAGTGTGCCTATTGTATATCTGAGGCAATAACTGTTACATTTGACATTTTGTTCACTTCTATAAATAGTAAAAACATTGGGTGATACATCCTACCTGCAGCTACACCTGCAGCACCAGCCATACCACCACCGAAACCTAAAAATCAGAATACAGTAGTTAATATACTCTGACTTAATCATCAGTTGTAATTTAGCTTTTATGTATGTTAGTGATGGACAACCAGTGCACTCCTTTTTCTTGATCCATGAGGTTTAAGTAAAAATTTGCCGTATGTTATAATTAGTCATGTGATTAAGCCATTTTTGCTTTACCTGGAGAAGATCCTCTGGGTGCTAAAAGAAGAGCAATAATCAAGAGTAAATATAATTACCGTCCATTTGTAAATTATATAAATTAATGAACTGCATTTTCCACCCAATACCAAACACACTGATTAATTTATACACCTGCTGTACAACTGTCACTCAGTGACTTACAGAGGATCTGTAGTTTTGAAATAATACATTATAATTGTGCCATTACACCAGAGCACCACATACCAAGACCGTGATGAAGAACCCCTGTAAGGGGGAATAGAAACAAAATAATAATGTTGAGCATTATTTAGGATTGTGTTAGTTTTGTTCACATTAGATGTTTGTATTCAGTTTAATTTCATTTGTTGTGCTACTTGCTACTGGACAAATTCATGTTCCTTTGGTTATTAGTAATGTGTGGCTCACCGGGTATCGTTTGAGGTTGAAAATGTCCTACGTGGGATCGTGTTGAATGTAGTTGTTCTCCTTCTTTGGGTTTGTGAAGCACATCTGTGTTCTCCCCCGGGGGCTTGGTGACCACCATGGATGTGAGGGGCGTCACAAAGCTGTACTTCAGTGACAGCTCCAACGCCTCGGCCTTTGCTTTTTCTTTTTCGGGTCCAGATAACTGCAGCCTGTGTCACAAACTCTTGTTTAAATATGGCAGTTGACAAGACAAAGCATTTTGCTGGGTTCTTAACCAGTTCCTTGAAAATAATAATTTGAAAAAAGAGAGATAAAAACAAGTTTAAAAAGGTTTTAACCTTGTTTTCCATGTGAGTTTCCATCTTTAGTCACCACTTGAGAAACAGGATGAAAATCTTTTCCATTAAGTCGGCAAAATATAGTTTTTATCCAGATGGACAGAAGATTCTTTGAGGGATCATAACAACTAAGTATTTGAAAATGTCCTGTTGTAATTTTTAAATATTACCAGTGAATTAACTCTCAAAGATTTAGGCATGGCTTTCCTTACAATGACACACACTAAATCTGCAACTGTTACACCTGAAAACTGCACATGTGCTGGACTGCAGGTCAAACAATATAAGACATTTAAAGATGTCTCTGGGTCTTTTATTTATTGCAATTTTTTTTAATATTCTGACATTGTTGTGGATTAAACAATCAACTGATTAAATTGAAAAATGAACCTTGCAGCCCTATAACAAATAACTGATTGCAAACAAGAACTTATGGCGCATTTACACTGGTACCTACTCACTTCGCTTCGCTTCGGTCAGAAACGAAAGAATCGCATAAAAGATGACGTCGCGAATGACAGCCAGCTACACGGAGGAGGGATTATCCTCGGCCAATCCCGAGAGGGGGGCCGATCCCGAGAGATCAGAGGCGAAGAGAAGCGAATAGGTACTAGTGTAAATGCGCCAAAAGAGATAAGATGACAGATGCCACACTCACTGTTTCTCCATAAGCTGTTTAACGGTGAGGTAGGCCCAGACTCTCTGGATGTTGTCGACAGGTGCTGTCCTGGGGGGCTCCACAAGGGGTGTTGTGGATGAAAATGTCATCTTCCTTCTCCCCTGTCATGATTTAAACACATTATAATATCAAGGATGTTCACAAAGGTTTCAGAAGATTACAGTTCGAGTTGAGTTCAGAAGTTTATTTTGAATATGTATACAAAAAAAACATTTTGCAAACCAAAAGAACTCAGTACAAAGTAGATGACTAAAACATACACACATTAAAAAAAGTGTGGGGGGGGGAAGTATGTGCAATGTGAATTCTCACCGAAATGGCCAAAACTTGTGGAGTGAAGGTCTCGATGTCGTTGTCAGTGATCTGTCCGGCCACCACAATCTCAGAGCCGTTGTAATAGTGGCTGAAGTTAGTCTGGGTTAGGTTTGTCCCACCCATGTAGATCATTGTCACATCCATCAACAGAGGAGTGGCCACCTCTTCATAAAACCCCTGTTGACAAGCAATATAGATGCCATGTCATACTTTAACTTCTCCACAGCCAAATCATGCTTAAAAAATATTGATACCTTCAAAATAAAATACCTTCAGCTGTAAATCAGCATCAGAGTCTTCATAAATCCTTCTTGCCGCGCCGTCGTTCTGTAGTGACATTTTCTCGAGGAACTCAAAATTGACATCAAAACCAAAACCAAGACAGTAGAGTGGAAATTTCCCTGCAATGGCCCGTCTCACATTCGACTGTATGGCTTCGAGGTTTATCACCCCTGCAAAAGACGACAACTGATTGGCACACACAAGCACTGAGAAGCTTTGGGTTATTACAAGCTGTGTTGATATATAACTTTTGGGGTTAGATGGACAGTGCTCGTGCAGTTTGTGTTCAGGTGTGATTTATTATAACCTGAGGTTGGGTCTCCATCTGTGAGAAGTATGAGGATCGATGCTGAACCTTCTCTGGGCTGTGCATTCAGCATACGAGCCCCTTCTAGCACGGCTCTGTTAATGTCGGTGGCTGAAATCGAACAACAACTGTTCAGTACTGTCATTCTGCAGCCACATGTTGATATCCCAAAATAATTATTGAAAAATCTCACATCCTCTATCGTTAATATTCCTTGCAAATGTCCTGGCGCTCTCCAGGTTTGCACTGTTGGCCTGAACCAGCTCTCGTTTCCAGTGAAAGATGCTGCTATCAAATGTGATAAGACCAAAGTAGTCATCTTCTGCCAGGTCATTCAAGATATGGAGCAGTGCTATCCGGGTCTGGGAAAAAATATCATTCACATTTTAGAACTTTTATTCACGTAAGATGAATCATAAATATTGCGGATTTATTATGCTTGCAATGCTACATCTGTTGCAAATTCACACTCGTCAAATACTGTACCTGGTGCATTTTTCTGCCGTGCATCGAGCCACTTTGATCAATAACAAACACAACATTTTTTGGTATTCGAGAAAGTCCAGACGGAGCAAAGTGATGAACGAAGTACCCTCCTGATTTCTTATGAGGAGATGAGACAAATTTTTGAAGAAGATTAATTCAGGTAACGAAGAAAGATGTAACAACAACTTAACTGCATTTTTGGTACATATATTTATGTATGTAAAATGCACATAAACCATATAGAGTTAGAGGTTTTTAGGAAACTCTTGTTTTACCTTGATAATTCCCAGGTCGGTGTCCCTGTTGACATCATAAACAATAACCAGATCTCCGTTCATACCCTGCTCTGTGCAGCTGTCACATGTTTTCTGTTGGTCCTCTGTTGGATAAAAATGCACCCACACCTAGAAACACAATCACATTTAGGATAAAAACATCAGCAGAACAATAAAATCCACTTTGGTATCTAAACAAAGATGTAGACTTTTTTTTAAAGTGCATACAGACATACAGTATATGGAAATAAAAGGATGATACTAGAAAGATCTGGACTAGGAGGAGAAATGAGCCAGAATATAGAGTATCACAGATATAACAGGCTCTCTCCTGATTAAATAATAACACATTTATTTATTCCATGTACTGCAGCATATAAGATACTGTACTGCACTTTACTAGGTATGTTACCTTCAGTATTTCCCATGAGCATTTCCCACAAGTACACAAATTAAAACAGACATTTACGACTTGTGATTAAAATACTGCTAACGTTACAATGAGCTACTAATGGGTGTAATATTTATCAAACACAGACGTCCTGCTGTGATCGTTCTTGTGATGAGTGTTGGTGCTCTCTGCTTTCAGGGTCTCGATCAGATTCACACTCAAACATCTATTTTGAAAAGTTTGATTTTACAGTCAACAAAATTACTTCGCTTTGTTTGTTTATAGTTATTCTGCTGGGGGTCGGCTTCTGCTTCCTGTCACTCTCCCGGACATTAGCCAATCAGAGGAAAGTGGGCTCTTGAGAAGGGAGGGTCAAAACAGCCCATTTCAGGTGGAGGATGAAAGAAAGGACTGTGGTTTTTAGTTCACTTTGGTTTCTTGGTTTTCCTTGGTTCCTTGTGTTTTACTATTGGTGATACTCTTGTGATTGCCTGCCCTTCTTTGAGTTTTCCTCATTTCCTCCTGTGTTCTCTCTGTCTTCCCATGTGTCTTGTTACTTCCTGTTTTATTTTGTAAGGTGTCTCTTTAAGTTTTGCTTCCTGTCCTTCTTTTTCCCTTTTTTTTGATTGGCAGTGCTGCCCCAATTACTTTCACCTGTGTCCTGTCTCCCCTTGTGTTTTCAAGCAGTGTGCCGTCCACTTGTCTTGTAACATTTTAAAAGTTTTGTTTATTAAAAACTCGCTGTTTGCTTGAACCTCCTCGCCTCTGTGTCTGGGTCCTGTTTTTCACCAACTCCTGACATTATAAGATAAATATGAACTTGTTTGAATTGCAAAACTACTGTAGAGGAAGCCAGGACTATAAAAAAAAATGCCTTGTGTGCACTCACAGTGTGTAGTTGTTATTACTCGTTATGTACACCCACTCAAGTTAAAACTTTTTCAACTAATTTCGCATCTATTCACGTCTTTGCGTGCACTTATTTTGTAATCATGTCGCAAGAGAAATTAGCATCGCGCTCAGGTGGGAAATGAGCATAATAGTTCTTCTTTGAATATAAATAGGGCTCCCAATAAAATAACATGGAAGTTAAAGACTACACTGCATAACTCCAACACGGCACCTGTTTGTCTGCATGTGTTTTGGTGATGGCATTAGCCAGGGCTTTGGTGCTTAGTCCTCCTTTCACTTCAATGAAACTGATGCTGGCGTCCTCTTGAATATGCACATCCACCTGTGATTAAGGACAAAAAAACAGTTAGACACTCTAACAATGGGAGCTGGTATGACTTCTGTCATGAGCACTGAACAGATACACTGTAAGACATGTCAAGTGAGTTTAAGTGTTGTAGTTAGTGTTGTAGTTAAGACTGTAACAACGGAGACCAAGACATTTGGAGGTCGAGACCGTGACAAGACCAAGACTGTATATATCAAAGAAAAATCACAAAAAAAAACAGCACCAAATTACCAGTATTTATTTATTTTGAATTAATTTAGCTGTTACATAAATAAAACAGCAACAAAAAACTAATTTTCCTAGCATCTCCAGTCATCTTCATCCACTCTCTGTACAAGGGGCATGTCACTCCGGGTGTCATAAAGACCACATGACACCGGGAAGGCAGCAGCTACATTCTACTTTTCTAACTTTTCACAGGAGTGCTGGCCTGGTCTTGACCGGTCTTGATCAAAACACCCGAGTCCACCGCGTCCGAGACCGAGACAAGACTGAGTAAAAATGCCTACGATTCTGAGATGAGACCGAGACCCTTAAAAAGTGGTCTCGAGACCGATCTCAACACCAAGATCAATCTCGAGTCCTACAACACTACAAGTTCCCCTGCTGCCTTCAAAATACAAGTTAAGTCAATGAAAAGACTGGCTTTGGTTCAACTTAGTTCACATAGTTAAGTTTAATTTTATAGTTGCCTTAACATTACAAGCCTAGTTCTGACTGATGATTAACTTTTGAGACATTTTAACTCAATATTTCAAGTTAAATCAAAGAATTATTGTAAAATGAAAATAAAACTAATGACTCTTGCCAGTTCAAGAAACGTGTATTTCTTTGTAGTTTCAGCTGTCAATTTAAAGTTGATTTTAGTTTCAAATAAATGAGACACATTTATATTACTTGCCATCATAAGCTTGAATAAATTCCATTTGTAATTAGTTTCAACTCTGCTGTGTAAGTTATTTCAGTGATCATTTCAAGCGTTATCTCAAAATCCAGAAGGAATCCTTACACATCTTCTGCAGGGTTAGGGTTAGTCCCACCCCCACACTCCCACCTTTATGTTATTTTGTTCTTTTTTTTACTGATAACTTAAATCACAAAGTTCATTGAACTTATACGGACCTGGCAAAAGTACATAATTTATTCTTATGTTTCACATTTGAAAACTCATACAATCAAGTTCACGTTCCCTAACTGCCCAAGGCACTTTCAATGAAAGTAAAGAAGTAAGTGGACATGTGTACCAACAGAAAAGTTACCTTGAAGTCTTTGACAGGCTGCATGGGTCGAGCATGGATCTGTAGCTCATATTTTCCAAGTGTGCGTTTCATCAGTTCCTCGTATGTGAGTTCAAAGGTGACCTTTTTGTGAGCGGCCACAGTTACTGAGGTCTTAAATTCCTCCATCGTCCTCCCTACAGAACTACAACAGAGACAATAATCATTGCAATAAAATACATTAGACTGCAGAATAAAGTGATTTTCCTGCTCAGATTGTTTCATGTGAAAGATTTTTGACATGAAGATATAAAAAAGACGATATTTTCTTAAGCTGAATTAAAAGCTTTTTAAAAAACCATCATAAAATCCAGCACCCTGGGAATAAATAACTGATATATTATTATCAATTCATATACCTGACAATCCCAGCGCTTTCGCCACGAGACACAGCTTCGGTGTACTGCTGCTGAGCTTTCTCCTTAGTTTTTACAACACCGTCATACTCCTGGCCATCTATAAGCCTGAAGAGGACCAAGACAAGCTTTGGTTTTAATACGTACTCCTAAGTAGCCTGCAATTTGTTTTGAGGAGTCGTTAATGTACAGTTCTTTATTTTCAAACACTCATCATGTTTTTCCTTCACACACATTTTGAATTTACTGATGAAGGCGTTCTTGGGGATCTGAACATGGAATTCGACTTCCTTCGATTCATTCATACGATTGGCCACACGGCTTGTGATGACGGTGGTGGCATAGCGACTGCTCACTGTGGAGTTGATGTGAAAGCTGTAGATGTCCCAGTCATCCTGAGTAAACACAAAAGGCACAGTTCACTAGAAAAAAGAAGAAAAAAAAAAACACTCACTGGCTGAGGACCAGCTGACCAAAGATCAGACGTCAGTGGGCGAAATTAGTGAAATCTCATTGGTGAAACTGCAGAAACACCCTATTCCTGTAATTTTTTAATCTAATGTTTAAATTTCACAATCTGTGCACATTTACTTTACAAATACTCCCACGCTCATGGCACACACAGGGGACATTGACTTATTGACTTAGTTTCACTGCCTGAAGATGCGCCCACTGCTTTTTGTCTCCTAACAGGGAGTTGAACCCTTGTACTGTGACTGCGTGAACACACATTAGTCCCAATAACATGAATAATAATACATTGTATTGTTCACAATAATTCTACTTTAATCTAATTTGAACTAAAGCCAAAACTATAAAAAAAACCATATACACACTTCTGTATTGTGAAGATTATTGACAATCGCAGCCTTGACAATCATAACTTGATGTCTGATCATAACCTTAACACTCGCCTGAAAATTTAAAGACTTTAAAAAGTCCTTTGAAGCTGAGCAAAGGAAATATGTCCAAAATGTCCTCACCCCAGCTGTAAAATTCAGAGTGGTTGGAGAGGTTGGACCCCCGGGCGTAATACACAGATTTATACCAACGACACGAGTAGGACAAGCCAATATAAATAACATGAAACCACACTGTAGGCTGAGAGCCATGGTGTTTATCAGAAGGAGAGTTTACTGGGTTGCAACTGGCAGAAAGATGCTGAGATGCACAAAAAAAAAAAAAAAAAAAAAATCAAACAAAAGC
>OOFC01013221.1:50745-72078 GCA_900323345.1 Pseudochromis fuscus | reverse complement strand
AGATAGCCAAAAAAAAAAAAAAAAAAAAAAAATATCAAGCACAAGCCTCAGAAATCTAATATCTTTTAACAACATGAAAAATACTACTGGTGGTACAATGTATTCATTCCAGTGTGGTGCTTTGTCCTTTATGTTTTGTGACCTTACCTTGTTTGGTAGTGCGATAGCCGAAGCCAGCAACAGCCCAAAGAGGGTGATACGCAGCACAGTTCTCCCCATGATGCTTCCCACCAGAGTGCAACCCCGGCGGCTGAAACACTCTTTTAAACTCAAACAAACAAGGACAGCTGTATTGCGTACAAAGGGCAAACTGTGTCTCTTCTTTGATCAACGATCTCACTGGCTGCTTGTGTGAGTTTAGCTGTTGACACTGAGGGTCCAGCTCGTGCACTTTGTTACCACACAGAAATCTTTTCCTGCAGTGAGAGGCGACATTAGTCTGAGAGAGATACATAAAGAAAATGAAATCTGTCCTCATATGTCCCACATTCACTGTTAATTAATAAAATATGTATGCGACTAATGTGGCATGGTGTCAAGCAAAAATGAATTTATTATTTATGTCTTCAAGTATGTACAGCATTTTTTTTTTTTTTTTGTAGAGAGTACCGATCTGACAAGGTCAGGAAAGTGCTGGGAAAAGAGGTGATACAGCAGGCAAAAGCAACCGTACATCGAGCTTTCATAGCAAGCATTAACGAGAAAAAAGACACAAGTTACAGTGTAAAGCACAAAGAAAATAACTGCATAGAAGATGTAAAAAAAAATCTATGTCAACGTTAAAGAAATTATACTTTCAAAGTCAAATATTTAGTTCAAAATATTGTCATATTGTGCAAACAGATTGATTTTAAAGGGGCACTCCACTGAATTTACTTCTAAAGTTCAGTTCTCTCATCACTAGTGTCTGTGAGACCTGTAATATCTTCTGTGGCTCTGTAAATCTCATCTTTAAAGTTGAAACATAAACAAAAAAAAACAACCCAGATGATGTCAGAGATGGTATTCTGTTGTTGTTTAGCTTCCATAATTTCTGTAGTTTGGATAGAAATCAGGATATCTCTGCTTTCACTGAAAATCTTTTTAAATCTGTTTCTTTGGACTTTCTAAACTGTATAAAAGTGCAAGACCTAATTACTGAATATATATTCATGAATGCTGACTGCAAAAACAAAAACATGTTAAAAGAAAGGAGGCTACAGATGAACCACCAAGAAATTAAATTACCGTATTGTCTGGACTATTGAGCGCACCTGCCTATAAGCCGCTATTGAATTTATTTGAACAGTTTCATGTGGTCCACTCTGACCGGGTCTGATGTGACAACGCTAAATGCATCGGAGCTTGCTAGCTTGTAAAAAGTAAAAGAGCTTCGTGCCGCTGATACATGAGCCACACCGGTGTTTAAGCCGCAGGGTTCAAAGCTTCAGAAAAATGTAGCGGCTTATAGTCCGGAAAATACGGTAAATGTTTTGTTGAATTTTGTTTCTAGTTGCCACAAATTGTCAATTTGTCTTGAACAGTTCCCTCTTCCTGACTCCTTTGTTTTCCAAGAATACATCAAACCATTGATCCATTTAACAAACTGTAATGAGGGATAGATATTTAAACAGGAAAAATAAGCATTGAAAGTGTTGTTTTGAGGCTAAAATAATGAGCGCATCATATTTGTTGGAGATCTCTGAATTAGTTCAGCCTTATTTCATATAATTCGCCATATGAGCCAGAAAATGCAGGGAGGCCAGCAGCTATCAAACCTAATTTAGAAAAGCTATGTATTGTACAAATAACATGTCAAACAGTTGTGGCTTGTCAATAATTCACATTCTTCGTGTGCCTCTAACATTGTCATTTCATCAGCACTTACCAAACAACAACCAACCACACAGTAATCTCTTTAAAACCACAAAGGCAACAATATGTAAAGCTACAGATTGCATTGGTCGAGGTATGGGATGATTATGATTTTGACTCGTATGTTGAGTCCTTCAGCCCTCCTTATCGCATGGTTTCAACGCCAGCTTGTCCTAACAATATCCTCCTGTAACTAATCCCATCAACCTGTGCACATTCAGAATATCAGTGTATTCATGCAGGCTGCGGTGCAAAAAAATAAAAAATAATAAACACAGTAAATAACCTAATTCAATTTTGGATTTTTTTCTTTTACAATCTCGGATATTGACTGAACTGCAACACTGTGCTCTAGTGTTTTGTTATGGTTTTGCTCCTAAATTAAATATGTTGTAATCCACATTCATTATTCAGATCACATAATTTACCTGTGAAGGTGAAAGCATATTTAGAATATCTAGCATCTGCTTTGAATCTAAATGCTTTTCTTCAATAAACTAAAACTGCAATTCAAGGCACTCTCACAGGTGTTTTTTCACCTGAAGATGAAGTTCAAGTTCATTCAAATCTCTTAAGGATATTTCAAGCGATTGTGCTGGAAGCATTTCATTGATGAAGAATGAAACCTATCCTTGGACTGAGAAAGCAGAGTAAAAGCAACTGGTCCTAGTGACCGAGATGTCAAGTCTTCACAGTGATGGCATGATGGTGGCAAAGAGGGTGTTGCATTAAGACACGTTGCTGCAGCACCGACCTACGGATTATCTAATGGTAACTGTACAAACACAGGAGCTATGTACAGACTAACAAGAATTCATATATACACACGGCAGCTTATATATATATATAGGGGTGACAGGAGCAACACAAACATCAACTACTTATATGAACACAGCATGAATGAATGGTACATTATGTACATTCAGTGAGTGGTAATGTACATACATAAACAATGACAAAAATCTGCACTGTTAAGCCTGGTTGGAATAATTTTACATCTTTAAAAGTACTACTACCATTAAACTGCACTCAGAGATTATGTACTGCAATATGGAAATGAGGTATGTTGATGCTAATGAAACAAAAAAACATAAAACCCAAGAACGGAGACAAGTATGTACATCTCTTTACAGACATGCTGGTTAAATATATACAGTATATGCACTTACGATTGACTAGAACTATAATGTTTTTGTTTTTCTTTTGGTAACAGAGTTGGAAGACACAATGCTACTCAGATTAGAGAGTCCTCGCCTTGGGGTCAGGCGGCTGATATGAGGGTGCTGCAGTGGGGCTGTGGGCGTCCTGGGCTGAGGGCACAGCAGGAAAGGCAAAGACTCCTGAAGGAAGGGGTAGAAGAAACCCAGCCCACTGGCTGACAGAGAGAGGCGAGGACAAGGCCCTGACTGGAGCAGGAGAGTGTAGCTGATAACTGGGATGGTGCCCAGTAGAGGGAACGGTCATCATTGTTGACCCAGGGCTGTCAGACCAGGACAAGGGCAGACTGCAGGCCTCTGGACCTGGGGCTGTCCATGATGAGACCTAAAAGGGTTACAAAATATGTAAATAGTACACAAAGCTGTTTTGCTACTGAGATTAAAGTCAAACTTTTTTTCTTAATAAATGTGCCCCTTTAATCTATTAAAGATTAAAATCTTTTTCTTGTATATCTATAACACTGACCTCAGAGAGAAGTTTTGTTTTGATACATTTTTTTTCTTGACCTGGATTTATTCTCAGAAAATATCTCAAGTTTTGTCTTTTGAATCTGTTATACATTTAGAAAAAACTGACAAAGCATTGTGTTGTACAAATATGTCGAGTATGTCATAAAAAATGTAGCGATCTTACAATTCATACTGAGCAAAAGACAATGTCAAGAATATATTTATTGTTTCTCTCAATTTCCAGGACTCTGGGTGTTTCAAAGGATTCATGGGAACCCCGTGTCAGGCATGCAGTGACTCATTGTCTGTCTGCAACACCAAGGACCTAAATCCTTTGCTCTTTCTTTCAAACTGAGTGTGACGTCACATGTAGGGAGAGGTGCTGCGTTCCTTTGGAGAACGTTATTGCCTGAACATGTAGACAGGATGATTGCGTCCTTCTGTGGAAGTGACTCTCAGAAACTTCCCAACCCACACAGATTGGCAAGGACAACTGATAAGGTGTAAATAAATACTGCTGCTTCCAACAATAGTTTGTCACTTCACAGCAGTTCGCAGAGTTTTCATCTGAGATGGTTCATGATCTCTAACAGATTAAGGCCCACCAGGGATTTAATTATGTGTGTATTTTTCCCCATTTTAGGCATATTTATCTAAACACTGCATGCATACAAGTCTCGATCTCTTTTATGAACTACATTCAAAAATACCCTCACATAACATAAAACTCACATCTGAAGCAGTACCAAGCTGTTCATGTGTTCGAGGCACAACCTGATCCCAAAGCTGCTGTCCACTGATGCTCAGAGAGTTAGTGCGTGGCCGTTGGGTGACAATAAGAACCTCCTGGGCCCAGTCGTCCATCAGTCGTTGCAGGTCTTCAGGCAGGTTGTTTTCAATGGCACTCAGGGATGTGCCACTGTATGTGCCTGTCTTGTTGTTGCTGTTGTTGGCCTGAGCCTGAGCCAGCCCCATCACCGGCTGATGGGGGGGAGGCGTGATGCCGCTGGGAAGCTGCTGTGATTGATTGAAAGGCCCTGATGCTGAAGCTCCAGACCCTGAGAGGGCACAAACACATTGACACCGTGGTTAATTAGCTCATTACACTGATAGAAGCAACACGATTTTGAATAAGTGAGTGAGATGCTGGTAATTTACGTACTGCTGCCACGCTCTTTTCCAAGACACAGTCGCTTCAGCGTTGACCCTGCAAGACAATAAAGACTTAATACAAACTGCTGATCCCATTAGCTGGTAATAATGTTGAGTAACAGGATGCAGTGCAAAACAAAGCTACCAAATACAACCACAACAGAAAAAAACAAACTAAAGCCACACTAGCAAATGCACAGCAACGAGTCCCCTGAAACCAGACAGGCCATATATTTGCAGGTCATGCAGGTGACTCAGCTGAGAGTCACAACAAAGTGCAGTGTTAGAGTGTTAGAGTGAGATTAAAAATACATTATATTGTAGATTGGGATGCATGTGTCATGCAAAAACCCATGTGCCGTTAATGCAAGGTGGATAACTCACATATCTGTTTATAAGCTGGATCAAGAGCACAAGTATAAATCTGAGACAGTTGAAATGTGAGATAATGCCCGGGTACTGTCGACATGAACTTTGATTATTCAAACCTTCTGAAACACTGTAACTGCTCCAATAAACAAGAAATGACAACTAAAAATAATATTTAATAATAATGATATTGGATAAAATCCTTGTTCTGTCTTTTGATTAGAGAAAATTGTGTAAACTGATGAATTGCATTTAGAAAATATTTCTCAAATATTCTTTAAAATGGAAAAACATTCAATCAAATGCAATGTTTACTTTAACACCCTTTAGCACACTGCAGTCCTTAGGGGTTTGAATAAGCAATATATTTCTGTGAAAGCAATACAATATAAAAGCGATAAATAAAGATGAGATAAAGCAAAAGAAAATGTCGCTGCAGTGCAGAATAGTTTGGCAACGACAGAAAAAGTATCCGTGAGCTAAAAGTAGATAAATAGAACATATGGAAAACGAAACAGTGAAGCTATGCGGGAAGAGAATAGATACAAACAGATAGACAAAGACACAGGCCCACTGAGAAATCTAGCTCGTGGCTTGCTACTCGATTTATAGGTCACTCTCTCAGATGGTTGAGGGTAATTAGACCAGCCTGTAGAGGAGCATAATCAAGGGAAGAAGACGACAGGGTAAGAAGAGCACACACTACAAGTACCCAAAAGTTATTAAACAAACCACCACCACAAGTGTTACTTTATTAATTCTTTGGTGAATCTGCATGTTTAAAGTCTAGTGGCATTGAAGATGTGGTGTTGTGCTGCAGGTGGTACCTTGTCCAGGTGGAGCTTGTGTGCCGCTGCCGTCTCCATGTAGACCAGCGTAAATATTATCAGAAGACAGAGAGCCTTTGAGGGAACAGGGCTGCTGAGTCTGCACAGCCTCTGAGGTTGAGCTGGGAAGGTGACTAGTGCAGGACCGTGCCCGGCTGTGAGTGGGGAAAGGCCCTTTAGCTGGAGAGCCATTTAAGCTCACTGTGGGCTCAGCTGCACCTGTGGCAGCATCTGTGTAAACACATAAGCACAAGGGTTGTATTACTCCTCAACTTTACTGTAATCTTCAAAAGTTAAAATGTTGGAGGTTCTGGAAAAGTACTCACTGGATCTGCTGGAGTCACTGGTTTTGGTTGTGACGTTTCTAAATTGTTGAACTAGAGGGCTGAGAAGTTTGCCTGGCTTCAGTCTGTGCTTGCCGGACCTCTTTCGGCGGCCGGCATGCGGTGCAGTGTGTGAGAGACCCAGCCCCGAAGGAGGAACTTTGCCAAGTCTGCGATACAGCAGCTCCACTTCTCCCCGCTGGTTGGCCTGCAACTCCGAGATCTCCCTCAGATGTCTGAGGGGAGGGAGGCAGGGATATGTTGATCACTTACAAGCTAAATGACAAAATGTGTTTATAGGCAGACACTACATGGGACAGAAAGTGAACCACAAACTGTGCTTACTTCTCCCTGAGTCTCTGTAGTTCTTTCTTTATGTCTGAGTCTTCCATCTCTGAGTCATTATCGCTGCTGGCATAGGCCGAGCCGTGCACGCCTCCATGCCTGTTTGGTGAGTCAGAGCTCTGAACGCTGCTGCTGCGGCCGGAACGACGGAGAAAGGCCACTGCCCTTTTCATGAGGTCACTTCCTCTGCGCTCGGAGCGAGAGTGTTGAGACGGGGTGGCGGAGGCCAGCTTTGCAGGGCTGCTCTCAGCCCCCGAGTCCGAGGACAGGAAGCGAGCGTGGACCGTGACATCCACAGGGACTGAGTTTGAAGTCAGAGCGCGAGGCAGGGAGCCCCGCTTGGCCATGGAAGGAGGCGTGTCCAGGTAGAAATCAGGTGGGGCAGAGTAGCGGCTGCAGCGTGTCCTCTGTGTGATGTCATCCTCGGTGCTCACCACAGAGAAACGGCCAATTGTGGTGGAGGTAGCCATGGCCTCAGCCTGAACATCCTCACTGTATCCTACAGGGTGCGCTGGGGAGGCAGCGCTGCTCCAGCTCCTTTGCTTCACATCTCGTCTGTTGGCCACTTCAGGAGGAACAGAGATTATCTGCAAAACCAAAGAACAGACTTATACAGCATCACAATGCTTCTGCAATGGCCAATGAAAGGTTACGTTAATCAGAAGGACAGTTCTCCCTTTCCACTAAGTGTGAGAAAAATTCCCCTTTAGTACCTTAAATCGACCTCTTGTTCCAGAGCAGGAAGCCGAGTGAGGAACGTGTCTCCTCGAGAGGGAAGCTGCACAAACAATTTCACAACACTGAATAAAGTGGCCCTGCAGAAATGTACACAATGTACATTTATTTAGAAGTTGATAATGCCACTGAAATAGATGCTGTACATACCACATACTGCTGAGTCACTCAGGGTGCTCAAACTATCCATCCTCTCTGGAATTTGAGGCTGACAGAGGAGATGAGAGATGAACAACAACGAGACTTGAGAAAATAACACAAACAACTGATCTCCCATAATTTATTGTGAGGAATGTATAACTAGATATATGTCGTGAAATCTTACTGTCGCTCAACTATTCCCATTATCATTAAATATCATACTGTAATCATACTGTATCTCCCAATAGGTAATGTGCAGTGACATCACATTTTTGTTTACGCATATTGGACGGCAAATCTGGACGTCCGCTTCAACATGGATCATGGCGAGCCACGGTGAATCTCAAAACAGCAGCTTAATAACTTTGTGAGGTATCACACTGGAGCTCGATGATAACAGCAAAGCACGATATCAGGAAAAAATCAGCAGCTTTGACGTTGATCTATAATTCATAAATTGACTAAATTCATAAGTTTCATTGATTATAACCAGAACCCGAATCAATGGTACGTGGACATTTTCAACTTTTTAATCAACACTCCATCCCCTCACACGAGTCAGTCTCTGAAGCTGTATAAAAGAATACCATAACTAGATCATAGCCATTACATATGCACAACACAGCAGTCCACTAACTACACACTGGTGGGCCAACAGTTCAATATGTTGGCTGTTAAAAGATCCATACCTACAGCAGCCTCATCACATCTACCAAGCATGTAATAAAATCACCTTGGTTTATTTATTTATTTGACAGTCAATCAAAAATTTACTAAAACACTAAAACAACTCTCTAAAACCAGCACTAACTGACAGTTTGATTGTACTTACCAGCTGTTCTCCACCCCTGTAGCGTCCCTCTCCTATTGGCCCTGGTGTGCTGTTTCCTGACCCCCCTGTGGCGCTGTCTGGACCCGGAGGAGACTGGATGTACTCTGTGCCAGACCCTGGAGTCTCTGCAGCACTGCCTGATGGGTACATGGGAGCATATTCCTGGTAGAGCAGATTCCTTAGCTTTTCATCCAGTGTTTTTATGGTGCTGTCCACAAAGCCCCCACGGCCCAGCCGCCCTTCACCATCAGACTCACTGGGCCCTGCGCCGTGCTGGGACGGAGCCGGGCTCTGGGGTAGTGAAGACACTTTGGTCCCTCCCACGGTGGAAAAAGGCTGGTGGAGCACCACGGGCTGTTGTGGCCGCTCACTCCGCGCTGCAGGGGTGTAGGAGAGGGACGGTGGCTCGTTGGCTGAACCTGGCTCCTGGAGGGGAAGCGGAGTGAGGGGAGACCCACCCTGTGAAGTGCTCACATCCAGAGACAGGGGCATGACCAGAGGGCAGCAGGGCACCTCGTCAGCAATAGACACAGCACACGTCATGTCGGGCATCTGCTGAGTGGCATGGATTGGGGAGATGGAGCCCAGAGGGGATCCCTGTGAATCCTCCACTGGGAAAGAACTATGTGGGGATGATGGGGGCAGCGTTTGAGCTCTGGCTGGCTGGGCCTGATGTACACTAGGCTGCACTGAACTGCCTGCAGGCTCCACTGATGACACTGACTGCAGAGTCGGGGGTGCAGACACAGGAGGCGACAGAGTGGCCAAGAGGAGCGGGTCTGTGTTGGACATTATTGGAGGACTACAGAATCCATACACGTCATAGGAGAAGCCTCCACTTCCTCCAGACATTGTGGAGGATGACCCCTCTTCTGCAAGAAGAAAAACATAAAGATGACCAAAAATGATATGACACTATTAACATCAGCTTTTTTATTACACCTGTTCAGAGCTGAAGGATGTCCTTCATCCAGCTGCCACAAGGCAGTGCTATTGTTTCAAGAATCTTCCAGATATTATGCTGAAGTTGCTCTGCAGCAACAAAGTCACCTCTGGATGTAGAGGGCCTTGCAGTGCCACTGTCAGCAGGCTGAGCCGTGGCTGAGCTCCCAAACGACTGCGTAGTCGTCCCATCAGAGGGGGTCTCTTGACTGGATGTGGGCGTCTCCTCTACAGGGCAGATTATGAACCATCTCTTTCCTGTATGAAGAACTGCAACCCAGGAAAGAACCACACATGTTCACACAGATCAAACAGGATTTACAGACAGTCATACAGTCACAGTGTTCAAAGAGGATATTATTTTACCATTTTGCTGATAGACAGGCTGAGGTGCTCCAGGCTGCTGACTCTACAGGGAGATGTACAGATGTGAGCAAGTGTGCGACTTGCTTTGCCACTAATTTGTCTGTATTCATATATCAGAGCTTCATGAATCTATATATAAGCATATGTATTTGCACTGATATCTAACCACTTCACTTCTTACCTCTCCTACTAGTCCTTCAGACAACTGGACTTGTAGAGGACTACAACTCAAAGCTGTGTCTCTTTCACCCTCCATGTCTTCATTCAGCATGTCTTCAGCTTTATCCACAATGTCCTTTAGCTGGTCAATGAAAATCTCCTTCTCTAACAGTAGGATAAACCCATTCTCCACCTTTAGAGATATAGTTTAAAATATGTTAGTATCCAAAATATAACCAACAGAAAACACAATATTTCTAAACTGTACAAGGTTGAACTAACCATGTAAGTGGCAATTTCCTCTGGAGCATCTCCGTCCAGGTCAAATTTAAATGTCACCATTTTGTGGTTGTGAGTCTCCAGCTGGCATTCGACCATTTTATCACCAGTGTTGCAAACCTGTGTGGGGCAGTGGTCACGACTTTACAATCAGATCCATAAAAAATTGGAGCAGTGGTAACATTTGTTGCTACAAACTACACTGTGACTCACATTGAGCATGCTCAGTTTGGGTTTGCTGGTCTTTTCTTGCCTGGAGCGTGTGCGGGCCGACTTGCGGTGGTGTTTCCTGGGTTTTCCATCCCCTTTGCCACCACTAGCCAAGCTGTCATAACCGTCACTCGTTTCCTTACCAGATGCAACATCAGAGTTGAGACTAGAAAAGGAAAAGGGGAACACTTGATAACCTCCAGACGAGTGGCACAGAATGATGAAGGCTAAAGAAAAACTCAACACACACCTGTCATATGTATAACTGGGTAATGATATTGGTTTGTCCCGAAACACATCCTGCAAAGAGAAAAATGGGCAAGTGCAAAACAGTTGGAGGAACAATATTTTATGCAGGATAGATGGAAGTAATGTGTACTACCAGGATATAAAAATTATCTTCAACAAAGATGAACTTTCTTAATTTCTCCAGCACAGACACATTTTTAAGATTTTGCCTTTTAATCATCATCTCCAAAATGGCTTTGTCCTTACCTCTACGCAGGGCTCTTGCTGAAGGGTGCTGGATGCAGATGTTGTCTCTAGGTTTTGCTGATTTGTGGCCAGGCTGGCACACTCGGGCACTGAGACTGCTGTCTGGATGCCAGCAGGCTGCAGAACTGGAGCTGGGACTGAAGCTGCGACAGGAGCTGGGGTTGCAGATTGAGCTGGTGCTGGAGGAGTGACAGGAATTGGGCCAGAGACTAATCCCGGGACTGAGAGTTGGGGTTTACCTATGGCTGAAGGTGTTTCTGAGCTTACAGAGGAGGCTTTAGTTTGTTCTAAAGTGAGACCTGGTGCAGATACTGGGGCTTGAACTGGGGCCGAAGCTGGAGCCTGGGCTGCTGTTGGAACTTGTGTCGGGATTGAAGTTGGGGCTTTAAGAAGGATTGAGGCTGGAGTTTGAGGCATGGCTGCAGCTGCAGGTTGGTTTTGTGCTCGCACCAGAGCTGGAGTTTGTGCTGGGGCTTGAGTTTCAACTGGGACTGTAACTGAGACTGGAATTGAGGCTGGGGCTGGGACTGGGACTGGAGCTGAAACTGTGGGTGCTAGAGTTAAGTCTAAGGCAGCTGCAGTAGTTTCTGTATCGGCTCCACTTCCCCAGAGAGGAGTCTGACCAGCAGGCAAGACAGGGTGGACTGCAGCCAAAAGATGAACATCTCCCAAGGTCCCGTGAGGAGCAATTACCTGTACATGGAAACAAGCACATTTAAGGGACTGTTCATAAGTTAATACAAGCATTGTTTACCTTAAAATCCCTAAACGCATGCCCTGCATGCATTACACCAACAGTTAAGACACACAGCTACCTCAGTACTACTAATTTCCCATGACCCAATCATCACAGTAAAACTGAGTCAAATATTCACCTGGACAGGCTGCTCAGCCAGTTCCTGCTCAGGGTTGGGGGCGGGGTATGGGGTGGGTTGTACCTGAGAGAGAGGTAAGGGATGGGTGGAATGGAAGCTACCGAGGTTTGGTTGGGATGTGGGGGTGCCGCCCTGCTGCTGTGGCAGTCCAGGGGATATGGCCATGGAGAGAAGAGGGACAGGGAGTACCACACTGGGCACGTGCTGAGGTGTGGACAGGGGAGTCTGAGGGGTGCCAAGAGAAGGTGCAGAGGGCAAGACAGTATGAGGGGTGAGAGGAAGGGAGGGGCGGTGGGGTGAAGGTGAGTAGTAGGAGCTAGACATAAGAGGATCACTGCTGCTGTAGGCAGGTGGTAGAGGAGCTGGGGAGAAGGGAGGGGGCTTGAGGCCCCCTGTTTGAACAACAGGATATGGTGAGGAAAACTGGGAAAGAAAAGGGGAAAATGATATAAAATGAACAAAGACAACCAGTGGAAGGAAACACTATTCACACAGGCCCCTTATGTATTGCACAACCCTGTGATCTTTATTTTGTAGGAGGTTTGTACCAAACTATGGCCTTAGTTGATGATTGTGTTTCTAATGCTAGAACACACCTGTGTGCTGATCTGCAGGGGCAGGAGTGGGGGAGGAGCACTGGAGACTGACTGTGGAAAACTGGTAGCTGTATCAGGAGGACTTAGGTGAGATGCAGGCTGGTCAGCAGGCAACAGCTAAGGAAGGAAATCAAACATTGTTTTTTTACACTGAGAGTATAAATTTTGAATTGGAAATGCAAATCAACTTGTAACTAAACTGACAAGATCTTTAATTTCAAAAGCTTCACTTTGATACAAGTGAGCTGCAGGGCAGGTAGACGCCATGATTCAGCTATTCTGTGTGCTTTTCAGTGCGCTGCCCTACCTGGGGTAGGACAGCAGCTGGTTGAAGATGGCACTAAAGGGAGGAGAGACAAATGGGTAGGAAACATGCAACACGTGACTAGCCATTCGCATATATACACATATACATAGATTTACAGTGCAGTGCACATTTGTCGTAAAAATGGGGAGACAAGATACACTTTTTACCCACCTCACACACAGCACCACAAATGTAGACTTTCCAAATGGTCAGTGGCAATAACTAAATTGCAGATTAACTTCCTGAACGTTGCAGTTTAATTCCCATCACAGTATAGTAGCCTGCCCAAACCCAAATATACTAACTGAAATCAAATCAGTGGAAACAAATTTAGCTTCACTCAGCCAGCAATCCCAGCACAGTTATATTTACATGACCTTGCCAGGCAGCTGAGTGAGCTGCAGAGGGTGACATCCAGACTTTTGCTTCCTATTGCTGCTTTTTAATCTGACTACAGATGTTGCCAGGGCCTGTCACAGTTAGATTCATGCAGTACCTGCTCCTGGCTGGGCTGGGCAGTAAGCTGCGTCTGTAGAGTGGGAGCTGCAGCTGGGAAGCTCTGTGCTGTCTGTCTGCTCTGGTGCGCAGGAGGGCCTGGTGTAGCTGGAGCTGAAACTGTCTGTAAGAAACACATCATAGACACCAAACGTATTAAATCCTGTTTTTAATCATAATATGACTGATGTTTGCACATCTGCTACATCAAATCAAGCTTAAGGTTTAGTGTCAAAGCAGCGGTGGAGCCACTGGCCGGAAACTACAGAGAGATGTTTTTAATGGTTGGCATGGTTTAATGAAGGGAGGTTAAAATGGAAAAAGGGTTCAAAGGAAAGTTGCAGCATATATCTATCATCACCCACCTATCGTGTTCATTGCACTGTACAACAGAAGCACCTTGAGCGAGAAATCCCTTACTGTGGATTAAGCAGCAGCAGAGATTGGTTTACACGTATGGCCAGAGGAGTGAGGCAGCTGGAAGAATCATGAAGGATACAGCAGCCTATGCCAGTCATTAGCCTACATGAAGTCATCTTCTCTAACCTACCAGTTGCTTTGGTCTGCCTTTGCTGTAATGTGGTGGTAACAGCAGGGTCCTGTCCAGATTTCGGTTACGGGAGAGAGGGACATCCAGGCTCTGACTTTTGTCTACACCCTCAGTTAACAAGCAGCTAGTACCCTCAGCCTCTGTGTGTCTGTGTGCTGGAAGGTTAACACCTCCTCTATCAGAGAGCGTGGGAGAGCTGGTCCTGCGACTCACAATGTGATGGAGACAGTAGTTGAGAAGAGTAAGATCTCCACCTTCATACAAACTGCGTGGGGGCACAACTGGACAGGGCGGGGACAGACGTGAAGGTGAAGTCAGTGATGTTGGTGGACTCTTTGATGATGGGGTAGAGGGGGAGGCCAAAAGAGGCGGCAGAGTGACCGGAGGAGACTTTGAGAGATGAAGGGAAGAGGCTGAGCGTGGCTTTGAGAGTGGAGCGAACCGGTTGGGTGTGGGGGATTTGTGTGTGCGTCCCAGCGATCCGCCTCCTTGCTTCCTGTCCTTGAGGAGGAGAGACATGCAAGCCCTGCAGTGGTGGTGGGACTGGGGGCTGCGAGGGACACTCAGATGGAGCTCTGAGGGAGGTTGTAAATTTAGGGGAAGGTGAGGTGAATCAAAATGAATTGCTGAGTCATGATGACAGTGTAGATGGCGAGGCAAGAAGGGCGTTAGTAACGACGGATCCCGCGCAGAGTGAGAATATATGGAATCTGTATCATGCACTGGACTCTTTTTGCTATTGTTTGATGCCATATCCTGTAACAGACACAAGCAGGGACTCGAAGTCTTTGTCTGTAACATCTCAACCACAGAGGCGCTGCTTCGCCTAAGACACAATGTGCTCTCAGTGATGAGCAGGTTTTCATGGCAAACAAAGGGATCACTGTAGTGACGCTGATTCCAAAAAAGAAAATGAAAATTTAGTCACATCAGAAAAACAACACAGAAAACAAAATGAAAGACAAAGAAAAATGAGAAGAAACAAACAATACAAATAACAACTGCATGTACTCACCGTTTGACACGTTTGATAAGGCCCCTGGTGCAGTTGTGCTGCAGGTTGTTGAAAGGCCCCAGGATGCAGCTGACCTGTAGTTTGCTGGTAGGCTCCCTGGTGTAATTGCGTGGATGCTTGTTTGTAGTTTTCATGCGAGGCCTGTGCTGTGGGTTGCTGGTAGGTTCCCTGGAGCAACTGTGGGTCAGGCTGTGCAGGAGGACTGTAGATCATTTGAGCCGTGGAAATGGGCTCTGGAAGCGACTGGTAGGTGCCATTCTGCTGATTGTTCAGATCATCTAATTGCATGGTAGAGCTCACTCCGCTGTCAGCTGTAATAATAGAGTAAATAAACCATTATAATTCACAATGATGCCCTCTGCAGGAAGAACAGACACAAATGAAGGACAGGGGAGTAGCAGCTCATTAAAATTCAAATGCTGGGTCATGATGTGTGATTACTTTAATTTGGTGTTACTCAGGCACTAAGCTTGCTTTTTCATGTTTCTCTCAGAAGCTCAGTCTCATTTTCATGAAAATCATTGAGTTTTACCAGGGATTGGATTTTGTGTGATCTATCCTAGATTCACATGCTATTCTAATTGAAGCTTCTTACATGTGGTAGACATGGCGGGGGGCACGGTGCAGATCAGAGTTGGCTGCTCCACCTCATGCTCCTCACAGTCCGTAGTGGCAAGCGTGGATCCCTGCGGTACGCTGGGCCCGGGAACCTGCAGTAGATTCGGCTGGATCTTCTTCACTGCTGCCTCACCGTTTCTGTTTGTCGAGACAGTGCGTTCCCTCCTCCATTTGATTAGAGCCACACGATCCCTGATGGACTTCCCAACTATCTTCACATCACAGTCCAGGAAAAAGCCTGATTCCACCTACAGGACACAGTTAAGGCACTCGCTGCAGCTCAGAACGAAAACGTCAAGGTTGTAACTCAACACCTCACGTAATAAATCAATAAATCGACATTGTCTTCGAACAAAGCACAGACTGCTCCCTTGTCCCGTCTTCCCATATCTTTGCAATGAAGAGAAAAGATCAACTGATCAGCTGGTCTCGTTTCAATCAATACAGTACATGCCTCAAGCCCATCAATACAGCCACTATGCAGCAGATGACTGATCAATGTTCATTTCTATCATCAAAAGCAGCCGAGGTTGTGATCCGCACTTTAAATAGCTGCATTTTTACTAGATACCGTATTTACATACCTACACATAAGTATCGTTGCTATGGTTACTTGCAGATTAAAGTTCCCTAAAGACTAAATTCAGATCATTTTTGAAGTGTTTTCTTCATTTTAACAGATTCCTCTCAGGCAAGAAGAAATATATATTTTTTATGGCTACAGTGACAAAAAGAGCTTGTGGAATGCAGCATCCAGTCTGACGACGACAGTAAAGTGTAAAGTACAGTAATAAAAACAGAGACATCTGAGGAAAGTGGATTGATCCTGTGCTAGTGCCACCTGGTTTCAAACCTCTGATTACTACCCACTAGGTAAGATGTAAAAAGACAATGCTAACACGTAGTGGCAAATATTCTACAACTATTGTTTGTTTACATTCACAATACAATGATTTATTTATTTATTTTTTGAAACATCAGTTTTTACCATTTCTTGGGCGACTACTTCTGCGACCTCGTTCACCAGATTAAAAGTAAACTCAATGGCTCCAGTGTCTTTGTATTTCCCCTTCAGCTTTTTGGGATCTTCAACCCACAGCTTTAGAGCAATAGATGATTTCTTCCCATCGTCTTCTTCATTGAGCTCCACCCTCACACCTGTGTCCTCTGCAAAGAAGGCATGGTTCAGGAGGTCCTTGATGGAGTACCTACAGAAGACACACAAACAGCAGCTACTGACCTGCACTACACATCACTGTGACAGTAAAACTTAATGATGCACAACACGCACATACGTCAACTGTGTCAGAGCCAAATAGTGGCATTCACGTCACAGTGCAGGAGCAGAAACAAAGCAACGCAGCGTTAAGATAGAGGTCGACCTCTCCTGACACAGAAACTGTGCAACAAGTCAAAGGTCCTGGCCTGCTTACCTTTCTTCCCACCTGTGGCAGATACACTCCCCGATTATTTCCTTAATCTCTGGGTCACTGACTTTGCCGTAGCTGGCAGGTTTCACCCCCTGAAAAACCAATCAGCATGGACATGTCTCACACCACCAGTACTTACAGCATGCCTGAATAACAGAGGAAACAAGTTCTGTCTGCAATGTTAAAAAACACTAATTACACACTCTCAAAAACACATTTTCTCCACGACATCTCAGCTCAGACAATTGAAAAGCTGCTGTACGGGGGGGTTGAAGGACTGGAGAAGAAATAAGAAGTCATCCTTCTTACCAATAAAAGTTTAATTCATCAGTAATAAATGACAGCAATGCTCCATTTGATGATCCTGTTTTTTCAAGTACGAGTTGCACTGGGGGCTGATGTAGCTAACATTTGGTTTGATATTTTTCCATAACTGTCATTAGTTCCCAAATTTTCAGTATTCAAAATTTCTGTTTAATTACTACATTTAACACATTTAATATTTGTTATGTTTTTATTTCTAGACAAATGTACTGTGTATTAACTTTAGCTAAATTTACGGTGCAGCTGGCATTAGCTTTAACATTTTTACAAATATTGGTTAATGAGCCACCTAAAAATATATAATTAATTATACCTGTACTGAATGAGAAAAGGGAACTGAGCCTAGATAATAATAATACCAATCGGAGGGTTTAGCAGCTTGAACCATGGACTCACGCTGGTGACTTTGCGGTAGATCTGAGCAGCGTTTTGACACTCGGAGTAGGGGTACTCTGAGGTGGCCATCTCCAACATACACATCCCGAAGGCGTAGACATCCACAGCCTCATCATAGTGCTCCTCATACATCTCTGGGGCCATGAACTCTGGAGTGCCTGAAAAATGAATGGTGGAGAAGGAAATAAATTACAGGTTCACATGGGAAATCAATAGCATGCTGCTAAATCTGTTACGTCACTGTTTCACTGAAACTATTTAAGAAAAACTGGACCCAAATTCAGCAGATTTAAACCAAATACAATAATCTTTCTGTGATTAAGTAATATGTAATATTACCATTATTACTAACAAAACAGGTATCCAAATTGTACGTGGGAGGAAAACATCAATGCTGTCTGTAACATGAACTAGTAGCAAGTAGCAACACATACATTCATAATAATTTGAGGTTTGAAGCTGGTCTAATCAATATTTATTAAGACTGTCAAAATTAATGCATTAACGCAGATTAATCCATCATCATGATTAATCTGATTAATCATTTTAACGCAATTAGTCCATGTGCAGCACAGAATGACTGAACGTCTCTGGCAATGCATTTCGGGCAGTTTGTCCAAGCACACATGCACAAATAGACGGTTAATCCTGTGGTGACAACAGAACCAACTGATAAAAATGGAAGATGCTAAACAGCACGTTGGACTCTCAATAGGAAATCTGAGTACAAAAAATCAAGACACTCTGCAGGAAGAAGTTTTCTTTTCACCAAAGCTCTTTCAGCTTAAAACGCCACATTAACATGAAGCATACATCAGTACATACTGCTAACACTTCGCTAACGCGTCGCCCAGCTTGTGACAAACCACCCTCACGCAAAATGAAACTCGATTAATATAGATTAAAAAGTAATGGTATTTAATCGTGATTAATCGAATTTAATCCACAGCAACCATTTGATTCATCTGATTAAAGATTTTACTCATTTGACAGCACTAATAGTTATATATCAATAACGGAGCTAGTAACTACTTGAAAATGAAAGGTGTCATTAATCATGATGAATCCACAGATAAATATCACCCAGTGATTTTTACCTGACTCAACAACTCCCTTTAACCTTAAGGATCATTACAGTGATTGTCAGCTTATTGATTTGGTTATTGGACCCACAAATGTACTGGTTACATTTCGATGGATAGATGTACTTTACAATAGTCCAAGTTGGGTTTATGGGTTGTTGATGCTCTCAAGTGTCCTAAAAACACTTACTGCAGGTCTAAAATCGATACTCAGTACAGTGCAGTGGCAACTATCTGATGACTAACCAATGACACTTTTAGCAAAGGAGGCCCTCTTCAGTGTCGCCAGGCCCAGGTCTCCAATTTTGACAGAGCCAGTGGGACCAGTGATGAAGATGTTGTCACACTTGAGGTCTCTGTGGATGATAGGAGGAGTCCTTGTGTGGAGGAAGTGGAGGCCTTTGAGAATCTGTCTGCACCAGCTCCTCAGAACTTTAGGTTTCATGACCTTAAAGCGCTTCAGATACCTGTGGGAAGATAAAAAATATATATACTGTGACCATGATGGAGATGTTTCAATGGACACCCAGTGAAGACACTGCTTTTCAAAAAGCTTTGAATGATGACTGGTGAATTCACATCTTAAGCTTTGTCCCCGAGCAACATCTGTGTTGATGAAATATTTCCAATTAGCTGTTTCTTTGTTGCTAATTGTTACTGCTTTCATTAAGCATCAGCAGCCCAAACACATTGTTAATATAAATGTGTAAAGACCATTCTGTTCTCAAATTAATCTCCTAACTTTGACTGCATGAAAACTTTCCCCATTGTGCTGCACAAACTTTATGTCGGATTAATTTGTTTTGTTCATTAAGCTTTGACCAAGAAAATTAACTTCTTTATTTACCATAAAAGTATCTCAGCATTTCAGACTCCAAACTTTCTATCACACTGACTGATGAATAATGATTTTCAACAGGTAAGTCATTTTGTGATAACAGTCAAGAAAATCAGGGAAATGTTTCCCGTTTGTATTTCCATATTGATTGCTCACGTTTTTAGTGTCCCTGAGGTCATCAGCTCGGTCACCAGAACAATACACTTCTTCCCTTTCACCGGCGATTCCCAGAAGTCATAAAATCGCACGATGTTGGGGTGCTGGAGAGCTTTTAGCATCTCCGCCTCCTCTTTGAACCTCTGCCTCTCAGCTTTGGACAGTTTTCGTTCCTGGGGAAAATGAAGACAGACCATTAATGTTTGAAGTCAACAGAGATCCTCCAGTGTATCAAACTGTTTAGAGGGGTGGCAGAGGAGTTCAGCTATCATCAGAATTTGTATTAATGCAAATGACACCATGCCGTCTCAGCCTCGTGTGCCTGCTGCAGGAATGGGGCTCTGTTAGGATTTCCTTTGCCTCATGTTTAGAGTAAATACAGCCTTGGCATTTTGACTGGGTAAACATGGGGGTGACCCATTTACTCTTTGCCTCACCACTGTATATAAAACACAAACTAGTGAAACAGCTCAGAGCTCGTTAAATAATTTCCACATTTTCAGATGACAGATGAGTAAAAGTCTTTTTTAATATGGCCTTGTGATACAGAGACAAACTCATCTCTCATGACAAATAAACAGGAGATTTAATCACATTTTAATAATGTCCAATGTTATGCTGGTGAATAATGAAACATAAAAATGCCATCAATAGTTCATAACAGTGAGCTGGGATTTTTTTTTTTTCAATCATTCAACCCAGATGCATACAAGAAAAACCCCTTCAGAGTTTCAATCTTACATCTTTAGACATACAAACCTGAGTGAATCCATGTATACCGGATCAATATTTTGGCCCCTGCCTTCACTGAACTGTTGTATAAATAGTAAAACAGCTGACAGCAAACATCCTCTACATTTCTGTTTCTCTCCAGTCAGCATAGCAGGTACAACCCAGTAGCTATGGCCACGACGAAATGCTGTATGACCTCCAGATTTTCTCTCCTGCCGTCTTTACTGACACATTTCACTGGGAATAATCAGGGAGCATTCAGTGATTTAAATGTCTGGGATGCGCAATAACCTCCTGTACATCACGTGGCATTGATTACTGACCGATGCCTGGGGATCGGATTTCTTTCACAGTCCATAGTGACCTATACACTGCACAGTCTAATGCGTCTCACTTTGTGTGTGAAAGATACACATCCTACTTAAGCTACCCTTATAACACCGATTCTCAATGAGGATGTATTTATTGCAGGTTCCCTCTTTTCTCTGTCGTCCCCTTTTCCAGGCAGTTTACATGTAGATTACAAACAACAGAGATGAAGATCTAAGCTGGGTGTGGCAGCACTGAATCTGTTTTACTAAAACCTAAAAAATCATTTTGCACAGAAGAAGAAGACACTACATTATAAACAGTATTTGTATCTAATTAAGTGTGTTGAGGACACACAGCTGCAATTCACGTCTTGTTCATCTCAGTTTTACTGTGTATTAAATACTACAGATCTTACACGGTGTCCTTAGATGAACCCACCCTTTCCCTCGCTCCTCTCTCTTGGTGCAGAGGGCTGCATCAGCAACATCCTCTCTCCAGACACATCAGTGTGGTAACACCACAGGGGTATAAATTGGTGTTTAGTATTCATTACTAAGCCATCAGACATGCCAGATAATAATGCACAACTGTGAGACACAGATCTCAAAAGTGGCAAAGTGCTTTGGCATTTTGCTAAATCACGTTGTTGGATTTGCTAATTTCGGGTAAACAGCTCGCTCAGCAGATGTCTGATCATCGTTCAGCAGATAAATAAGTAACAAGACTAGCTGTCTGGCTTGCTCTACACAAGGCACCGTCTCCTCTTCAAATCTAATTCATAAATCTTTCTACAAGCATCTATATTTTCTGCTGTCTCACTGTTAGCCTCAATCCCAAACACACACACACACATACACACACACACCGGTAAAGGAATGTGAGATAAAGTATCAGAAGTGTCGTCCGCCTCC
>OOFC01013221.1:32084-48146 GCA_900323345.1 Pseudochromis fuscus | reverse complement strand
AGAACCCGGGTCCGACTCCGATCCACGATGGTCCGCAGGTCGATGTTAAGCACCGGGCTGCTGTTGACAAACTCCGACGTGTCCACCGGCTGCTCCTCGGAGTCTGACATCCACAGACTCCGCCGGATGAACCTCTGGCGGACCAGCCCCTGGTAGTCCGTGGAGGGGTACGCGCTGGGGTCACTCGCCCCACGCAGCGCGGCGTTTTGTATGTTGACATTGTGGTCCGTCCCGTTCTCATACACAGGCCTGCAGGCATTTGCGTTAATGTCCGAGTCTAAATTGGGTGCTGAGGAAAATGTGGATCCCAGCGGTGGATCTTTGCTTGAATCATCCGCCGAATCCATCCCCGTTAGATTGTTAAACACTTACCGGCGACATGGTGGAGGGAGGATGATGAGCATGCTCCTCTCCCGGTGGTGGGAGAGTTTGCAGCCTACCTGCAACACTCACATGCAGTGACGCAGTTCGCCAGCCTCAGGATGTATGGCCTTATTGCGCTTGAATTTGTTTAGGACACAGAACATCCCCACGAAATGTCCAACTCGGAGGATGAGTGCATTGCTCCGCGCCACCTCACGCCCCGGTCCACCTTGCTGCAATACAGCGCAGAGCTATTCGAGTTAATCCTGATGTCATTGCCAGTTCAACCTATGAGCTCACGAAATCAGTTTCCTCCACATTGCATAAGCTCCAGCGCATACTATCAAAATATAATGTGTTCCCGCGGAAGGATCACTGACCTCAGGTGGACAGGGCAGGATGATCATCCGTGGCACGCACCAGTCCGTCCAAACGCAACATCACGGGACGACCGAGTGCGCAGCAGTCATCCGCTGTAAACACACATCGACCCGGGAATAGCAGGTGTTCCGGGTTAAAATCTGAATCAGCCCCGAGAAGTGTGACCTCAGCATAATTTCATTTAACTATTCGCACTTTTTCCCTCCCGTGCATGTTGCGCTGGAGCAGAGTGCGCTGGATGGATAGAAGCGCTTATCAGATTATGCTCACTGCGGCACAGTTTGCTCCAGGTCAGAGCAGGCGGCTCTCAGCGCATCTCCCGTCCAGCTGATACCACTGTTGTCCTCCTATATTTCATCTCTTGGAGGTTTTTGTGGAAGACGAGAATATTTCACGGCACAGCCCACGCCCCTAGCAACAACACGTATCCAATACCTCGGCACGCTTTTAGGCGGCACCCTCATCCTCCCCTCAGACGGGCTGTGTGGACCAAACCACTGTCCGCCTTCACCGTGACGCGCTAAGCCTCCAATGGGAAGATGACTCAAGCTTATAAACCAAAGGGGACGCTGTGGAGTACCGGGTAAGATGCTCCACCGGAGCCCATTTTAAAATGATACTCATCCAAACTGATCCCGCGCAGGGAGAGTGAGGGAGGAGAATCTGGTTTCTCAACAATATCAAACACTACTGGTTTTCATTCATTTTACAGGATTGTTTACTTTCTGATCAGTGGTTAGTGGTTGTCTTTGCAAGCTTCAGATCATGCGTTAAAAAAAACATTGAACAGTAAAGTAACTACAGTAAATAATCACTTGGTGTGTATTTTTTAATTTGTATCTAATATAAACTTGATTATGTATCATGATTGTCTCATCACTAAAGATGTAAACCCACAATCAGCCCTGCATCACATAGTTTAATACACAGGCTCTCAAAGAGTTCAAGCACTGTGGAGCCAGTTTATTCAGACCTTTCAATACATTTAAGACTCAAAGTCTGGTTTATTTTATTGAAATTGTATTTTTCCTATTCTAATGACATTTCCTCTTCACATAATCAAAACTGCAAAGAAAAAAATACTTGACCCTGATAGGCTAGTTTGCTATAATCAACAACTTTCACACATGTTGCTTTAACAGTGAGTTTAATTTGTGACTTATTGTACCAACTTGAAGTTTTCTTTCTTTCCACCAGAAGATGGACAGTTTTAAACTTTATGGAGGAAACTTTGTACAAATGCGTCCTGATCGCCAATTAAAGTATCACAATATTTCCCAAGAAACCTCACATTAGGCTGTAACATGATGACTTAATGGTAATTACATATTTGTTTGTCCTTATCTTTTATCTGCATTGGTTTTTTTTTTAAAGCTTTAACATGTTTGAATGTTTTATTTCTGCTTTATTATCCAGTATATCCATGTAAAAGAGAGTGACCTGGTCATTGTAAATAAAAGGCATAATGTGAGAAGCGCATGGTAAGTGCCTGCTCGTGTTTCATAATAAAAGCCGTGCTGAAACGTTGTAGGGCTTTTACTCTGAAGGAACTTGTCTTGTATAAAAACAAAAGCGGAGATTTAATGTCTACATCCTGTTTGAAGCTTTGTAAAAATGACTAATTATACATAGGAAACATTGGAAATTATGGCCTACATACAACCCTGCTTCTTGTTATCTTATGCAGGTGAGCCAGTTATTATTATTTTCAAATTACAAGAAAACACAATGCAACAAAAATATTATCTGAAAAGGGCATACATATTAAATAATAGGCTATGTGTGTAATTATGCCTTAATGTATAGGCCTAAATATGTCTGAAAGTCCGACCTCAAGCGTGTATATTTACAAAATTCCTGCCCTCTGACAAATGTATTTTGCTCTGAATGAACTTTTTCCACTGCCCAGCATGTAACACCGCATCGCTCCACAGGGGGGCAGTAAAGCCTCACTGGCTGTACAGTCTGCTAACGAGTCCACACTTCAAATGATATCCCGATGAGGTTTACGAGACATCAGCATATCACTGATATCAGTGGGAGTGTAATGTAACGACCTCAGATACTGTGCAGGTTAGTTACTGCTCAGACTCCTGCTGTGGGCTGTGTGCGGACTGAGGGGCGTCGGGGCGGAGGCAGCAGTGTGGAGCTCCCCTCTTCTTCCTCACAGCAGCCCTTTATAAACACTCTGTCCTTGTACTGTACACAGCGACTCTCCGGGAGCACACAGTGGAAATACATGAGCGGCAGATTCACTAGAAATCGACAAAAGAAACCATGGCCAGTGAAAACTTGGAGATGAACGGTGATGCTGATCGAAACGGAGAAGCTGAGGTAAGAAGATGAAGAAGAAAACAGGAGCGTGTTACAAAGGACAGAGGATAACAGCTTTAGCAGCTTTAATACAGCTCAGGGTCAGTCAGGCGTGGATTCCCACACACGGACCCTCAGTCGATTATTAACACAATTTGCTTCATCCATCTCTCTCATCCTCTTAGTCATCCTCATGTTTGATGGTAGCTGCTGAACAAGTGGCACTTCCAGTATTTTGGATCACTTTAAGCTGATGTAACAGGATATAGCGGCTACAGCTGAGCCCTGGTTTGATTTCACTCTGGTTTCAAGGATAATTTGGAGTTTGTTTTTTTTATTATTACAAAGTAACTTGTGTTGGTGTTGTGCCTGTGGTGTTATCTACAAGGGCTCAGTTTACAGTGTTAGATGATACAGAGGAGCGTGGGGCTGCAGTGTACAGTCATGGCTCTGTGGAGGATCAGGTGGGTCAGCTCAGCTCACTGACCCACATCAGGGATATGATTTCACCCAATGGATTTCCTCAAACAAGACGTTTTTTGTACGAAAACTCTGTAATTACTCATATTGTGGGAGCAGAGGTTTTTTCCTTTAAAGCAGGGGTGTCAAATCTACGGCGCGTGGGCCAAAACTGGTCCATTCAAGTGTGGAGTGAAGTGTGGAAATGACATTGAAGACATTCACTGCAAACTTTCTTCCTTAATAGCTCCCACTTTAGTTTGTATGTTGTAGTGAGTCACATCAGGTGGTCAGAT
Source organism: Pseudochromis fuscus (assembly GCA_900323345.1). Classification (NCBI taxonomy): domain Eukaryota; kingdom Metazoa; phylum Chordata; class Actinopteri; family Pseudochromidae; genus Pseudochromis; species Pseudochromis fuscus. Next base: position 44,334 of record OOFC01013221.1, on the reverse strand, counting down.
TATTACACAGATGTGGAAATGCATGTAAACTTATAGACAAGTGAAATACCATGTTTTCAAGATCCAGATACCTGTCACTAAATGTCTTCTGTCTTTGGAGATCCACTGTGATGCACAATGCACATGTGTAAATGATAAAGTAAGGCATGATATGTATGGGTTATCTTGCTATTATTTTACTGGTCCAGCCCACTTGAGATCAAGTTGAGCTGTACGTGGCCCCGAACTAAAATGAGCTTGACAACCCCTGCTCTATAAAGTAATGTGTAACAGGTTATCAATGAACATACTGTCCTCACTGAAAATCCCCATTCACTCACTCACTCACAAAAGTTCAGTGGGAACGACTGGTACCCAAAATGTGTAGCTATCAGTACAGTTACATAAAAGTTCACACAAATTAACTGATTATCTCTCTCAGTTCAACAGAACCTTTTTAATTACATAGATTCATGAATGTTTATTAATTTCTAAAAATAAAAATGGTTTAATAAAAGACAGCAAAACAGTAATGTGCCAACTCTATGAAAGTGAACACATATATTTAATTTAATTGAACTAGAACTAGAATACACTAAAAGTTCACAATGTGTGTTTATTTTCGCTTCAACCAATTAGATTGATCAGCTTTAAAAATCTTGGCTAAAGAAACTCAGACTTGTTAAGCTGTTACCTGGGATGTGGGTTTGAGTCATTTTTGTAGGTCTGAACATTTGTGGAAACATTTACTTCGTGGATGAACTGGTATTTACAGAGTGAGCACATGTTAAATTTTTACCAAACTGTTAACTGGGAAGTGGTCGCTGTGATAAAAAAGACGTGAGTAGGAATTAACTTCAGGTAAACTTCTGCAGAGGAGTGCAGTGAAAAGAGGTAGTGATCCAACACTTCTGCTGCTTCGGCTGGAAATGGTGACAGTGCGTGAGAGTTTGTACAGACACACACTCAGACTTTGAACAAGGAACCATGTCAACCTAAAAAAAACAATGTGGTTAAAGATGACCTGCCTATAGCAATGATTGACAGGGTTGTTGTAGGGCACTAAAGTTGTTACTCCTTTCATTGGTTGACATAATTGACCTACTACTAACTATACCTCTATTGTATTTATATTACATCGTAACTTATCGCCACTCTACTTTTAAATTTAATACTGTTGACTTTAAAGATGTCGTTTTGAGCTCTGAAAACGTTTTTCTTTCTTATATCAGACTAAACAAAAACAGTAGGAATGAGTCAGACTAAATGATAATAATTAGCTGCAGGCCTAATTGCCTCTGAGTGTCTGAAACCCTCAGTGGTCAGTGATTTCTTGTAACTCGGGAGCAGACATCCACTGTAAAAGTTTTCTGACACATGATAGTTTGTGCTTCAAGTTAACTTCATGTCTTGAACTCACAAATCACATGTAATGTCTCAGTGATTACACAGTAACAGCTATTTTTAGCCCGTGTTTTCCAAGAACACGAAGCAAAACCTCATCCAGAAAAAATGAGGAAGACCTCATAAAAGGGATACTGAATGAGAGATCAGTGGTTGGAAGGACGATATTATTTAACAACTGAACTTGTAACAGTTGAAGAGGTGAGAGTGGATTTAGTGGGTGACAGCTAGCGACTCTCACACTCATGTGCCGGGTTCACCACAAGAGCATCTTTTTCCTCTGACGGGTTTTCACAGCTGCAGAGGAGTTGAACCTTAGTGAGTGATGCTGCCAACCTGGGCACAAGGCTGGCTTTGTTGGACAGCTCAGCTCCGCCCAGATGAAACCCTGAGCCCCACACTAAACTCATACAAAGAGAAACCAGGGTTTCAGAAATGACCCCGCTCTTCCTGTGATGTAATGTTTGTAGTGTGACCTTAAATCAAGCATTCACCACATGTCACTTGTCTTTTGCTGTTCAGTTCATCGAAGTGAAATTGAAGGCTGCAAATCAGTGTTAATATTCAAGAAAAGTGATTAAATATATAGAAATAATCAAGCAGTACCATCACTTCTTGTTTTCAATGTGTGGTGTAATTGTGATACTTTTACTTTTGCTCACTTGACAAATTTCTTTCCAGTGTAGTTGGGTGGAGGCCACTCTGGCATTCCTGTGACCTGGTCAGTTCGAAAGAAAAGATGTGGCTTGACATGTTATTTTTGACCTTTGGTCTGAAGCCAACCTCAGCAGCCGTCTAAGTAAAGTTTCTGTTCAGTAAATAATACTTTCACTTCTGTAAAGGTTTTCCACAGAAATCAAAAATGAACAGAAAAGTATAGGTGCCGCAGTACTGTGGGTGTTATCATGTTTTTCATTTCACATTTATTCGATGTTTTCTTAGAATTAAATTAAACCAAAACTAGATTAAATAATGAAAACACTCACATAGACAGATCACCAAGTAGTGCTCATTTCAAACAAGCTTGAAGCTGATTGCATTGTAATCAAATTAAATTAAATTGTAAGTCTTGATAGATTATTTTAATTATCATCAAGTTAGAGTCTTAGCTGTAATAAAAAGAAATAAATCCCTGTTTGTGCAGATAAAATTGTGCTGTTACGATTTGTGTTTCAGAGCCTCCAGAAAAAAGATATTTAAAGAAAATCCCTCATATTGAGCTCTGGTGTATATTTATTTCAAGGTGAAAATGCCCTTTCCAGACACAAGCTTTTATATTAATAATAATCAGAGGTGGTTACAAGTAGAAGTAAAAAGTAGTCATCCAAAAAAATCACTCAAGTACAAATAGAAAAGTATTTGGTGAAACGACTACTCAAGTACTGAGTTTTGTAAAAAAAAAAGTTGTGTAATCAGCCAGACAAATATAAAACAATGTACAAGTTCTGGTACAGTGGTATTACCAGCGATACAAAGTGACTAGCATAAACCAATTTACTGTAATTCTTCAACCATTTGCACCATCGACGTAATTCCAGCTGATTCCCGCTGACGTGCAGTGTTCCATACATATTACCTACATTACGGTAGTGTACAGACGCTCTGGTTGTCGGCTTTCAAAACCAGCTGGATTCACGTCGTTAGCGCAAATGGTTGAGGAATTACAGTGATTGGATTGGCACTTCACTTTCTGTCACCAGTAAATGTTCTGGGTTAAAGGGTTAATTCATTCCATGAGTATAAGCTCTTAACGCAAATGAACCAAACTACAAAACAAAATCCCGGCTTCCTCATACATCACTCACACAAGTAAAGTGAAAGAGTGAGACGCGTGATGCTGGGCGTTGTGGTGTGGTGTGGTACATCTAAATAATTAACGTAACGACTCGAGTGTAGTCCAATGTAGTGGAGTAAGAGTAGCATTTCTTCTTCACACATCTACTCAAGTAAAAGTAAAAAGTATGGTGCAATAAAACTACTCATAGAAGTACTTTTTTTTTTTCAAAAAGTTACTCAAGTATCTAAATGTAACAGAGTAAATGTAACTCGTTATTACCCACCTCTGATAATAATAAAAAAATACAATAATGGCAGCAGAGGGCTTTTATTTTTTTAACTGTACTTAAATTACAGGATAGGAAAGTGGCTGTTGTTGCAGTGTGTGCAAAATGTATTTTTATTCCAGCAGTGTTATGTTAGACCTGACCAAACAGAAACTGGATTACAAAGGCTCCGTCACTAGGTGGTTCTCTGGGTCTTCCTGATGTCAGGGTTTGTGTTTGTGTCCAGGTCCCTCTGCGAGGCAAGAGGCCAAAGGAACCTCTGAACATGAACCATTATGCCAATAAGAAGAGCGTGGCAGAGAGCATGCTGGACGTGGCTCTGCTGATGGCGAATGCCTCACAGCTGAAGGCCGTGCTCGACCAAGGACCAGAGTTCAGCTTCTACGTGCCCCTCATCGTCCTCATCAGCATCTCTCTCATCCTGCAGATCTTAGTGGGAGTTCTGCTCATCTTTATAGGTACGTATGGAGGTCGCTGCCTTATTTGTGTTTGGCTAGCTTTGCTTTTCTCTTGTCAACATTTCTCACTTCAAAGTATTTATGTAAAGTCGAGTTTGGTCCATTTTATTTTTTTAGCTCAAAGTCATAAATTTGCCCCAATCGGCTTTTTGATTTGTGCAGAATATGACACCTGCTGTCCATACACCCCCAGTTCATTTTGATTTGTATATTGTACAAACACAATGTACACTACAGAAGACACAAGTCAATGGGCTGGGTCTCTAGAGGATAATACAATAATCTCTGCTCGATCGCAGTGGTTGCTTTCCACAACCTCTCGCGAAAGGTGAAAATCCACAAAGTAGAAACCATATGTTTATACAGTTATTTTTATAGATTTGAATATAGATTTTATATTTTAAACCCTCTCACCCTCCCACAAATTACAGATGAATCCTGTTCTTGGTTGGTGAACAGCCTTTCATATATAACATACACTGGTGTGTCCACTGCTCCCCTCACTGACTGTATCCTTATTATATCCTAACAGAGAGTACTGTTGTGATAAGGAGCTGAGTTTAGAGAACCACAGCAGGAAGAAACGCCTGCAAGTCGCCTCTGCTCCCAGCTGTGTCCAATTTTAAACAGCTGTCATCATTATCAGGAAAATATAGCATTTCCGGAGATTTGACAATACTGCAGTGGCATGTAAAACTAGAGGCGTGTTCTCTGTTTAAAGGCAGCTTGTAATGTCATAATAGAGGAAGAAGAGAATTATTCATAAGACGGATGTAGAGTCAGATGCTGGTAATTCCTTCAAGTCATATTCCTCAGAAATGTTTCTTTCATGGTTGATGATCCGGAAATTAAAAAGAAATTGTTTTTGCGAATAAATCAGAAAAGTCTGTGATGTCTTCTTGATATTTCTTTCTTGTCAGTCAAGTGGAATCTGAATGATGTGAGAATGCACTACAAGCTGGACATCATGGAGAATGTCGCCACAGCCTTCGTCTTTGTCATAGTCGTCGTCAACGTCTTCATCACAGCCTTCGGCGTCCAGCGGCCTCCCTCAAGTGGTTGATTCCAGCTTTACGTGACACTTGCATGCTGATGGAGTTAGTGAGGACAGATCTCCACATTGTCCTCCACAGAGGGACATTTATTCACCAAAGTAAACAGCAGGCATGCAGGTGCAGTCAGGTTATACTGTCTGCTGTATGTGTGTGTGTGTGTGTGTGTGTGTGTGTTGGGAGGGGGGGGGCTTCCCTGCTTCTCTCACCATGAACAACTTATTTTGATCAGTTATTATTTCATGTGACAATTCTCCACTCCTTACCTCTCATCGTGCTCAGGATGAAAATACATGATGCCTTTACTTTGAAAACAAACATCAGGAGCAAGATGCTTTATGTCATTGTGAATGTTTCCTGGACAACAAGAAATTTCTCTTGTCATTTTAAGTTTTTAAATGTGGTAGTATGCCTACATATGATTTTAAAAACAGGAAAAAACTTCAGCAAAATCCAAAGGAAATTCTTAACGAGTGCATCAGGATTCATCTTCCCCTGTTGCTGCATGAATCATTAGATCAGTGGTGCCCAATCCTGGTCCTCGAGAGCCCCTATCCTGCATCTTTTTCCTTTTCAAACACACATGATTCAAATGAACAGCTCATCATGAAGCTCATCACTGCATTAGATGATATATCTTCTTTCTTATGAGGACAAATCTCATGTTTACAGTGTTTCAGACCGACTGATGAAGTGGACCTTACCTGCTTTATTTTTTTAAACTGCTATGCAAAGTCTTGTGCTCATTATTTAACTGATTAATATGTATATATGTGTTTGTGGAATGAATTATATATGTTGTTACTTTTAGGCTTTTTATCACTTTTTTCTTAAAGGACCAAATTTTTTTTATTAGCCATTACTGTATAATCTTGTAATACACACTGTGATTTTAAATGAAATTTTAGAAATAAAACTACAAAAATGACAAGTTGTGTTTGTAATTGTTTTATTTCTTATCACGCATAGTTTTTATTTTATCGTACAAAGACAAAATGTCTCAGTCCAACAAATGATGGCACTTCTAAATGTAAGGCATTTTTAACCAACACACAAAATATCACAGCCTCAATGATTTAACTAATGACATAATTGATTTTAGAATAACATTACAAAATTGTTGGATACAAGGCTTAAACAGTTCAGTCATGCAAGCTGCAAATATGTTTTCACTGAGGAGTAACCAAAACGGTTTGACTAAGCACCTCCAGGATACTGTTTTGTTCAGAAGCCCTTCTCTGTGCTGTACATTTTAATACAGGTGTTCACAAAATGCCTGAGAAATAACATCAAATTCTATCTGCTTAGAATTTTATTGAAAATTAATTTATATAAAACAGGCTTATAAGGATCTAGTAGGAGAAGAGGCACAATGAGAACATAAATGATCTACACAATAACCTCCTGGGACCCTCCTGTATGAGGTTATATCTATCTGAGGTTTAAAAACATTAAAAATTATGAATTATTAATTGAAAATTATTTTAATATTACAGCATGTCCACATGATCATTTTAGTGGGAACAAATACCTTCACTACAGAAGATACAATTCAATGGGCCATGGGTCTCAGGAGATTATGTGATAATATGTGTGAATGATTGGAGTTGGAATATACAAACATTCAAATGTACTTTTTGAAACTTTCACAAACTTCAACCACCGTGTGACACAAAACCAGCAATCCTCCGTGGAGCCTGTACACTCTGCCAACCACGGTTCAACAGGAAAACTAAACATTTCCATGCAGCCCAACCCACAGGAAACAGAGAGACAGGAAAATACTTGGACGTGCTTCCTTTCCTCATGGTTGAAAACAGGACTCGCGGTTTCAGACACATGTAGACGTGCAGTTAAATGATAAGGCTTTAGAGAATATTACATCGTAGTTAAGAATAATGAAAAACTTGGTTAGAGATGCCACGAAGTAGGTGGCAGTGCCTTAACCGTATATGTGTTGCAGGCCACAGGGGCCAATTCCATCCTTGTCAAGGGGAGTGCTAACCTTCTCTCCTTTCATACAACACGCCAATAACAAGGCAACACGTCACTTTATATACACAGAGTTTTCCAAGTCGCTTTCATTCGCGGTGCAACCTCTGCATCTACATGTAATGTTTATATAATATTTATATATTGGACGTTTTACTTTAAAGTGTTTTATTCTTGTCAAGGCATCATTGTTACGGTTCTTCACTCGACATTTGTATATTTTGTTTTAGTCACAACTTTACCCATAATACACTGCGCCGTGACAGCGGGATATAATTGGTAGAGGTGGGCACGTGACTCCAAAGCTGGACTAACAGGATAAATGTATAAATTCATAATATCGACATTGTCTCTGGTTGTTGATAAGGTTAAGCTTTTTTTTTGGTTTCTAAAAGTGAGGAGAAATTTTGTGGACGCTGTTGCCACACGGTTGATGGTGTAGCTCCTTTTTTCTGCCACAAGATGGCGGGCATGGTTCAGGATGAAGTTGATAGATATCTGTTTCTAACTGTACACTGAAGCACACTTCAGCATGTTTGACGCTGATGCAAAAAAACCCAAACAAACAACCCCCCCATACATCAAATGACATCAGAGACCAATAAATAGAAAAAATAAATCTAGTTAAATCAAAGAATTTTTCTCTGTAGGACGGTCCTAAGTCTTCTCTATAATATATATTTTTTTAGATTAGAAGGCCCCAATTTATCACCAACACAATCAATGTTTCTTGGTAAATTGGTTTTTAAAAAGGCTTTAGGATGGCTTGCACTGATAATAATATTTGTTATGTTCTTGCACCTATTTTTAGCCTCAAATGTAGTCATCCCTTTAACCCTTATTTAAATAGATACGGAAGAAAAGTGCCTAATGTAGCACCAAATGTCTGCCATCGTTCTCATTTCAGACCACAAGCAAAATGACATATATATAACATACACTGTGTACAAAATTAGTATTGAACCTTTGAGAATAGATAGTGTGCTGTGCTTTGGTACAAGTAGCATTTGTTGCTGATGCACCTGGTGTGAAGGAGTCACCGATTATTTCATGAGGCTTTCCTCGGTGTACCATATGAGAACCTCCTGAGCCTTTTTTTTCAGACCAAGAGCCGCCATCCCGAGGGCCCGGCTGCCTCCCGACACTTTAGCTTCTGCAGGGAAAAAAAATCCACTTCTTTAGCAACACTGGATGACCAAGTGGCATTACATTATCAATAACACACATTAACTAAACTACAGGAATAGTGACAATATTCAATTACTGCGACTGCAAGTGATGTGAAAGGAAAAAAAAGCAATTTACCACCATAGTAGTAGAGTAAGGCCATCCCCACAGCAACACTGAAACAGCCCAAGAAGAAGAGGGGACCTGGAAAATGGTATGCACATGAAAATATAAAGGTCATTGTTAGTACTTTATGCTTGTTAATGCTGAATAATTACACATTTAGAAGTTTTTTAGGCTCTTCGAAGGCCCAATTTAAACCATTCACTGTTTATCTGAGTAGGATTGTTATAGTGAGAATTTAATTTCTTCACCTTAGAAACAAGAATATATACAGTCATATTTTATATACTTAGATCACTATCTCCAAACTGTACAATATGTAGTGTGTACTGGCACTACACATTAATACTCCACACATGGTGACTTACATTCTTTAACAATGAGATCTCACCTCTGTCGTTCAGAACATATCTCTGTTGGTAAGGACGTGGAAATGACAGTGGATCCAAGGAATCTGGAAGGTGGATGGAATAAAAACTAAATAAATAAATCCACTAAAAATAATTCAATTTGATAATATCTAAAAATAAATAAATATGAGTGGTATCAAACAGAAAAGTGGTTCTGTGGACTAACCTCTGAGGCGGAGCCGTGTGGGCAAGCTGTAGTATACCTCCTCTACATGCAAGTGAAGAGCTCTGTAAAACTCTCTACACGCTTCCTCGCCTTTCCCCTGCAGGTGTGTCAGCAGCTCACCCAGCCGAACACTCGTAGGCACGTCCAAGTTTCTGAACTGATGAAAAATGAACAACAGTTACCGTTTGTGCATCTTAGACATAATTCCCTTGATGGTGTTTGAGCCACAGCATTTGTTCTGGGTCATCTGTCCCATGGTTTTGAAGCTGACCTTGCTGGTACTTGTGTAGAAATCCTTGCACTTTGTCCTGTAGTTTTCTCTATTTTGTGTACATGGACAAAAGGCATATCCTTGTGTGTAAATTGTGTGTGTTTAGTTGTGTAACTGCTACTACTGAGTTGCAAAACAGATTTTAAACTTCAAGATTTTTTATTCTTTTGATCAAAGAAAGGTTAAAAGTGATGGAACATGAATAAAGATTTAGTCAAATACTGTATGTATGCATAGTTTTACCTATGCTTGCTGAAATACAGTTTTAAGGTAGTTGTACTTTGATTGTTTTAATTTTATGCTACTTCATTCTTTACTCTATTCTGAGGGTAATTTCCACTTTAAAGTATCCCTGGATCATTTGGCTCACTCCCATACTTACTACACACTAAAAAGTAACCCAGAACTGGGCTACCTGCATGCTGATTTAATTTAACCCAGTAACAAGGGTTGTTTTTATTCAGCATTTTGCTGTTTTTTTGGTTATTTTGTTCAACATTTTGTTGTTTTTACCCAAACTCCTGTTGTTCTTACCCAGCAATTTGTTGTTTTTACTCATCATTTTGTTGTTTTCACTCAGTATTTTGTTGTGTTTATACATCATTTTGTTGCTTTTACTGTCACATTATACCCACATTATAAAATAGATTTTACTGGGTTTACCTCACCCAGTATATAGCTAGTCCAATATTTACCCAGCTCTGAGTCAAAACAACCAAGTATTTATCAGTGTGTTGTAACTTTTCAGAAAAAGGTTTTGCTTGTCAAGGCTATGATGGCTATATAAAATACGATATATTAAACATGCATACACACCCATACAGCAACAGCATTAAGGGCTGCATGCAAGTCAATACACCAGTAATATTAATATGATACATACTATTCATTTAACATTATCGGGGGTCATTCTGCAGGAGGAGGGTTAGTTTTACTTTTGACACTTAGTTTGCTAATAAAACATGGCTGTACATTCAAATTTATAATGACTTTGAATAGCTTTACTTTCACAGAGACGGTGCATGACTCACTTTGGTGGCTTCCTTGTCTGTGAGGATCTGCGGATAGATTCTGTTGAGCTGCAGGATGAGTTTGTCCACCAGCTCTGTGTCCAGTCTGCGGTCAGCTCTGAGGTAGGCGCTGTCCTCTATCAGCTGCTCGTGGAAACTGTCTGTCCATGTTAACAGAGAGACGTTTATGAAGAAGAGTCAGTCATTTGACAGCAGGCTAGCTGTTGAATTGGAGGGGGACGTCAGTTTGCACTATCGACACTACTTTGTCGTAACTGTAGCAGGAGTGCAGGGCAAGGATCGGGAAGGTTACAGTCAACACTGAGTATTACACTTGCATGATGAGAGTAAAGTTAAAATATGGCTCTTTCTCCTGTCAAACGTGTTCTCAAGAAACTTTTCACAAAGACTTGGAATGAGACGTTCCACTGTCTTTGACAAAAGGGAGGCAACAGTCAGGTCGTTGGAGCCGTGCTAGTGTTCACAATATGGACCCACTGGAAAGATATCAACACTAAAACACAAGACTACACACGCTGTAAAAATAAGCATTATTTATTATTTTAGTTTAAAAAAAGACACGTACCTCCCATTGTGGAGTCCCCTCTGTCCTCTGTTTGGACACGCCCTCTGACGTCATCACGCAGGCAGGGATGGGCTACGTCAACGTCTTCAAAAAAGGGAAAAAAACTTTTCCTTTTCACTAATAATGAAAACATTGTAGCAACAACTATGATGGACATTTATCATTATTAACCCAGGTCCACTCAGTTTATCAATTAAACTCGATGTTCTGTTGCAAAAGGTTACAGTTTTCTTTAAATAAAAATTACTTTTTAGCTATTTTTGATTGAACAACAAAAACAGATGTATATATTTTCACTTATTGCTAGTGATGTATATATTATCTGTTCACAGGTGTCCATATGGTCAGTCTTATCATTAGGAGTCAGGTCTCTATTGTGATGTGTAAATTTTACATAATTACTCCTTGTTGTGTGGCACCACAATGTGCATTGTTCTTAGAGTGAGGCGATACAGCGTCAGTTTCTGTGTAAGCATCTCAAAAATTGCTTTTAATTTCAGTGAAACAATAAACCTTCATGGTTAAAAAACAAAACATAAAAAGATGTGTGCCATGTTGAACTGAAAATGAAAAAAAAAGAGCTCAGAATTGTGATAGTTAGATTTATTTCCTCACCAGCCACAACTGGAAGCAGAGACAGTCATGGATTTTTCTAGTATTTTTTTTTTAAACCACAGATGAGTCTTCTTGAAATTATGACCAGTCAGCTAAATTCAAACTCCCTTGTGAAACACAGAGGATGATGAATCCTGTAGTCTGAACAGAGTCAAATAAATACAGTGGCAGTTATAGTAAAAACACGTAACATAGTTAGGACGAAGAATGTGAGCAACAACATGTAACATATGTTTACATAGCACAAACATTTAGTTTCCTTGCCATGGTTGCAAATTGCACTTGTATAAACAAAAGAAAATGGCACTGCAGACTTATTATTTTAGGACTTAATAAAAAGGTTTACAAAAAGTTGTATTAAAACAAGTACTTTAAAAACTCTCCTTCATGAATAAAGTTTATGAATACTATTAACATCTGACCTTAACTTATAAATCTTTAAATATGATTTGCATTGCAGTCGTAACAAGCATATTTGAATTTGTAACAGCTCTGCCATGTCAACTACAATTATACAACAAGACCCTGAATGTGAGACTCCATATTTACAGGATCATAGAGTGTAAAGAATACGTCACATGATTTTTTCCTTACATTAGCTAAACAGGAGACATGGTTATAAAAAAGAAATAGCTAGTTTTTAAATCAGGTGTCAGAAAGGCAAACCTAAATCTAAGGCCAAAGAACAACAAAGGCAGAGAAACTTATTTGTTTCTTTTGTTTGATTTTAACCAGTAGGTTGAAAGTCCTGGTATTTATAAGTAAATATAACCTCTGATCTTGTTGCTATGAAATAAATAAGGTTAAAATGCTGAGACACTTGAAAATTTGCATCAAGAATGTAGCAGATAGGCATGCACGTCCAGTACAAACATTGTATAATACTTGAAACAATTAGTGTAATTTTAGAAAAAAAAAAAAAAAAAAAAAAAAAAAAAAAACACCAAAAACAAA
>OOFC01013221.1:0-32064 GCA_900323345.1 Pseudochromis fuscus | reverse complement strand
TTAAAAAAAAAAAAAAAAAAAAAAAAAAAGACAAATCACCATAAAGCAAATAAGTAAAATAAAAAGTGCTCAGTCAGGGTAACACAGGCAACGAGTAATTCGCACAACACCCACCATGCTTCATCCTCAAGTTCAATATTTATAGTGGTGCTTATTGTTGGAAGACTGACGGACTGCTGATGGGCAGCTGATGCGAGGAGTCATATTTTCTGCAGTCACACTGTTTGATAGAACTTTACACACTTGTGTTGGCACTCTAAAAAAAGTCTCTTGGCAAATACTGTTGGATATGTTCTCATCTTAACAATGACATGATTTGGACCATGATTGGAGTGAAGAAACCAGAAGCACGGGGACAAGCCGCTGTCCCGCACACTCTGACGGGGCCTCCTTAAGGACACTTTTCTTGATAGGTTTACTGCAAATAGAAAAGAAAAAAAAAATCACATTGATTTCAGTTTCTGCAAAACATTCATTTGATTGATAAAGGAAGTAGTCAGGATAGATGAGGCATAGAAAAAACTGCTACAGGAAGCACAGGATTTGCATGCAAGCTCCAGTCACTGAGAGCATTTCAACGAGATAAGACATTATGAGTTGAATTTAAAATCACCATGTTGATTTTCAATTTTATGTGATCTTCAAGCCAAATAAACAGTAACACTCATAAATCTTGACACTAATAAACCATACACATCATGTTTCCTTGTGAACAGATTCTGTACATCATTTTTCACTATAAAAACAAAAAAATATTCAGACCCAATGGATCATTGTTTTAATGATAAAATAAACAACCAAGATGTAGAAAAGAAAAAATAGAGGCTAACATTGGGAACCCCATAATACACTGCTAAGCAGTAATATCAGTGTCATATGGTGGGTGTCATGTACTGGCTACAAAACAGAAGACTGTGAGTCGAGAACATAAAACTTTCTCTGATGTTTCAAGTTGTTCAATTGCAATCAAAATTATTCAACCCACTTTGTAATTTAGGTTCATTGGCAACATTGACAAACCTTCAGATGTTTGCAAAAAACAGGTCTAACAAGCAATTTAAACAGCTCAACACAACTAATATTACAAGTGGTTTCAACACAGAATGACACTTTTAATGAAAACTGCAGGTTCAAAAATTGTTCATTTGACTTGTTTATTGTAAACATCTGAAAGTTTGTACATTTAGCAATAAAAAAAAAAATTCAATGGGGGTTGAATAATTTTGAATGCAACTGTATATCTGTAGCTTACAGTTGGCTCTGCTGTACAGCCTCTGACTTACATGGTGGTTAGAGGAGGCTCCCTTGCCCTTTGTTTTGCCTTTGCCTCCTGCTGCCGTGGCACTGTTGCGACGCGCCTGCTCGTGGTCAAACTCCAGATCCTCCAGGCGCTGAGTTAATGCCAGTTTCTGCTGGATGGCCATACGTAACAGAGAATTCAGAGTCTTCTTCTCGTCCTCAGCAGCAGCCAGCTGCCTCTGCATGTCATCCAGCTGTGTCACATACTCATCACACCTGAGAGAGAGAGAGAGAAGAGGCAGAGAAGGAGATACACATTACTGCCAGCAGGTGGAGCAATTTGCCTTGAACAACTGCTGCTCTCATGTTTTCTCAATTCCCCAGGCAGCATTTTCCAGATGGCAGGAAGAGGTCCCTGCTCGCTAGCTGACTCGCACAAGGATTACATCAGACTGCTCCCACAATGCTTTGTGTCTCCCATAAACATACACACACAACAGTCATGCAGAGGTTCAGATTTTTTTCTAGAGACACCGGAAAGACAACATGGATGTAAACATATATCAGTGTTTTTTAGTTTTTTAATGCTTGCTGTAACAGACTGATGTGTTATAATGTGTGTTTTGGACCGCTTGGTCCTAAGAACCCATGGTGTGTAAGTACATAATGTAAGTCAGTTGTTATGTGTATAAAGTACAGTATGCATCATACCTTGTAGCAAACATGGCTCGAAGGGAGGAGAAGGTAGCAGCGTCCTCTTTCAGAGCCTTCAGTTCATTACGGAGCTTCATCATCGTCTCAGTCACCATCGCCTTCTCACTGTCATACTTACTCTTCAGGTTGGCCAGAGCAACCTCAGCCGTCTAAAGGGAATAAGAGATCATTATTCATTTCTTATGCAAATCTGAAAATTGCCGTTATCTTGAGCTGAAGCAGATCATTCCTTACTGTTATAGTTAGAGAAACAATGAACATCCTTCCTGTGTCACAGTAGGGATGCATACACACAAACACACACATACAGCTACACACTGTTGTTGAGCTGTTTTCTGACCTGTTTGTTGGCCTTGAGCACAGCTCTGAGGGTGGCGATCTGTTCCCTTTTGGTGCTGAGAAGCGACTTCAGTTTGAGAATCTCCTCCATGCAAGCTTCTTTGTCCTTGTCTGCGACGGCGCTCAGCTCCAGGTTGGCGAGTCTCTGACGTGACAGCTCTGTGGTTCGGTCTACTGCCTGCTGCAGGTGGCGGATCTGGTCCCTGATGATGGCTACGAGGTTGTAGATGTTCATGGGTTCTGGGCGGTGCTCTGTGGCTGGAGCTGCAGTGACTGTGCTGCTGCTGGACTCTGACTTTCCAGATTCAGTCTCAGTGATCATCCCATTAGTGAGAAGTACCGACTGGTGCTCCTTCCCTTCTTGCCCCCTTCTTACAATGGCCTTGCCTTCCTTGTAGTAGTCGAGCATGACGCGGTTGGGGGTCTCGTTGTTGCACATGCACACGTGGTTGTAGAGATTGGCCAGCTCTTCACTGAAAGCAATGAGTTCATCCTGGGCCACGTTCAGACTGCCGAGAGATTCTCCCGCAGCCTCGCTGACAACACGGAGCTCCTTCTCCAGACGAGCCACCTCTGCTTTATCTGCCTGGCTGATTTTCTCCAGGGACGACAACTTGGTCCTCAAGTCTTGGAGCTCGCTCTCCAACCGCGCTCGCTCATCTTCATACTGGGTTCGACACTCCTCGTACTGCGCCCTCAGCGTCTTCAGCTCTTGCCTCAACTCCCCGGCTTCAGACACGGCCACAGTGTATTTACACTGCAGAATCTCTGGGCCGTTGATGTCCAGCTCGTAGTAGTCTCCGTCATCATGGCTGTCTCTGTCTTTCTCACTGTCAAGAGCAGACTGCCGCTCTTTACTAGCCTGAAGTTTCCTCATTGCACTTAGGTTTTCAGTCAGTCTGTTAACTGTTTCCTTTTGCTCCGACACGGTGCCATAAGCCTGCTCCAGCTGCTTCTGGTTCTCCTGAAGAGAGTTGATCAGGGCCACCTTTTCCCGCTCAACCTACACAAGGACATGTCACAAAGACAGTTTCAGTGAGTTAGACAACTTCTTAGTACCTGATAAAAAAAAGTCGAACACAGCAACAGCCTGCTGGCCATGAGAAAGAAGGCAAATATGTGGAGACAGCCACTCAAAGCTGTCCCCAATAACAAACAGTCAACTTTCTGTTTCTGTTTTTCTTATACATCTTATTATGTACAGTTGGTTTTAGCTGATAAATAAATAAAATAAATCAGATTTAGTTTGAATGAGTAGCAAAATGATCACTCAACGTGTTTTCATCTCAAGGATCTCATACCTGCACAAGCTGCTGTTTAAGTTTCTGTATCTCTGAGATGTTGAGCTCACTCAGCAGATCGTCCACCAGGCTCGGAGCCGGCTTAAAGGCCTCTCCTCTCTTGTTAACTGCACTTCTCTTGTCTTCATCACTCTCCCCTGCCTTGACCAAGCCGTTTTCAAAGCCTCTTATTAGATCATCATTGTCGGGTTCAGTGAGGGTGGAGGGATCCTTATCGATGGAGATATTGAAGGGGCTGTTGTACACAGAGCCACCGATCGTCATGTAGTGGGAGAGCTCTTTGCGCAGCGTGGCCTTCTGCTCGCGCTCCGTCTTAATGGTCTCTAAAGCTTCTGTCAGCTGTCGCTCAGCGATTTCTCTCAGGCGCATAGCTTCCTCCAGTTGGCTGTGAAGACACTGGGAGTCCTCCTCTAGACGGCGGATCTCATGCTTTAGACCCTCAAACTCCACCTGAAATCAGATCATCAAAATTATTATTAAACTAAAATTCATCATGCATAACAGAAAAAAAGGAAAACACATCATACAATGACTATGTGGCGATAAGCAATAATGTGTGGAGTTTGAATCATAAAAACAGGAATGACATAACTACTTTAACATCATTTCCACCCAGGTCAGGAAGTTTAACAAACTGAGTTAGTCTTGGTTTCCTCACCTGGCTCTGTCTCAGCACAGACACTTGTTTCTGAAGCGAGATGTTCTCCTCCTCCAGCTCACTGTAGTCCTGCAGCAGTCGAGCCTCTCGAACCTTGTACTCTCTGATGTCATCTCGCAGCTGACTGCGCTGCAGCTCTGCCAGCTCTGAGTTCTGCACACAACAAGAGGGGCAACACAGGAACAATAGAAGGTTATGAAAGGTCGCATGAGCATAAAAACTCTCATTTACATCTATGTTCAGTGTCACTGGATTCAGTGCAGTGTCATTTGCAACCTGCCAGTGAAATCTACATCCTTGCAATGGTCCAGTCAATGTGAGTGAAATGAGGTTCAGCATGTCAGCATGCTTCACATGCCACAGGGCCAAGACCTTGGCAGGGAAATGTAATGACGGAAGGAGGACATGGTCCACTTACCAATCCATGCTACAGAGAGCCCCGGTGGAGGACATCCTTTGTGTCACTCGCTGTGGACCATTACATCATCTTTCCTGCTGGGCTCAGTGCAAACTTGCTAACTGACCGTCCCCCATTACAAGCACCAACTCTCCCACAACTTGGGGTGAAATTACTTGTGTACATGACAACTTCCATTAGCTTTATGAGCTTCAGTCCAATTTTGATAATATCTGAACAGAAACTACATGTATTTAAACAGCAACATTGAATTCCTACAGTTCTGCCAGAAGTTCAGTGGAGATTCAATAGTCAACGTTCACATGTGTAAAGAGGGGATCTGAGTGTGAACTAAAATATATATATATATTCTAGATTTTTTTCTTACCTCTCTCATCTCCAGCGCAATGGATGACAGGCGATCGTTTTCAGCTTGTGCACTGGCGAGGGTAGCTTTGGTCTGTCGGAGCTCATTCTGCAACTCTAGGACCTTCTGCTGGTAAAGAGCCTCCTTACTGGCTGACTCCATTATCAATGACTCTTCCCTGCTTTCCCCATCAGCTGCCACCTTCCTGTGGGTTGAGTAAGCTTGTCCAAAGGCCTGAGACAGACAGACAGATGGAGACAAATCAAACAAACTGCTTTGATAAAGGGAATAGCAAATCTATTTTATGGTGTAAGCATGGAACCAGAGGTACAGCCAAAAAGTCTGCCCTTTAATTAAAAATTGTTTAGTATAATCCCAATTAAAATAAAAATCAAATCCCAACAATGTAACTTAAAATATATTCACACTGCAGAGGTCATGCTCTCCCCTTTAACAAACTCATCCAGTTCAAATTTTTGCACAGCATACTCAAATGTTACCTAAACCTACCATCTAAGATATGTTGCTTGTTAAAAAGCTCTGTGGCACCATGTAGGGCACGTTTTTATGAGTCTGTCGTGACCAGCGCCATTTCCTACACTGTGGTGCACTGGTGTAAGAGCCTGAGGGAGGATGACATCAAACAAACACACACTGAATCAGAAGGCCGGCTCCGTCCTGGGGAGGGAGCTGGACAATCTGCAAACAGCTGCAGAGAGGAGGATGTTGTCACAACTCCTTTGCATCACAGACAACATCTCTCACCCTCTACACAGTGCTCTGGATCACCAGATAATCAGCCACAGACTCAGCATCCACACAGGATATGCAGCTATATAACTCCTCATCTCTATGCTGATCTAGTTCTAAACACTTTCTTATTACTATAATCTTTCTCATTTTTAAAAACAATTTCTACAATGTTAAGCAAAGTTATAGTTATAAAGTAATTTTTTGGATTGTGGATCGACCTGGGAGAAGTCATTACTCCAGTTTACTGCAAAGTAAAGTAAAAGATACTGAGCCAACCTTCAGTGACAGAGTCAAACTTTTGACATAATATTACTTTCCCCCCCCCAAAAAAAAGCTACAGCAGAACACTTTATGTCTCAACACTTTTCGGTCAAATAAATTCAAATGATCGATTCTGACGTGAACTGAGCTGAGTAAGTATTGATGGATGTTTCCTCTTCCTCCATCAGCTCCACTGAAGAGAAACAACAGAGTCATGAGATACCAAGCGAATGACTACTACAGTGAGTCATTTAGTGACTGAACTGTGACCTACAACATGAATAATGTAATGTGGACAAAACTCATCAGGAAAATACAACCGAGGAGAAGTCATTCAAAGAGCCCCGGAAATTGAGTTCCTCATTTTGATACAACATGTCATTACGTGTATATTAGACTTAATCAATATAAATGAAATTATGGACACACGCCAAACTATTGGACAAAAATAAATACATGAAAGGTTTTTTTTACACACGTCTGAGTCTTTTCAAAGTCTCTTACACTAGTGCCAGGTGATAAATCTCAGACATGTTTGCACAAGAAGAAATGTGCACCTCCTGGACCACATGCAGAATGAGCCAAGTGTAGTCCGGGGCCATATGTCTTTCCTTTGCATCCATGTTTGTTCTGACCCATAACACCACAGTTATTCTCTTAACACAACATAAGTCATTCTGAGAAATAAAACTTTAATCAATGCTACTCCATATTTTACATCTTTAATAATTTTACTACTCTGATCATAATCATGGATTCATGGCAGAAACAAAAATAAATATCTTAAAGAAACATGTCTCTAAAGCCAGTGAGAAAAATGAATCTATAAATATTGCTCGCTGCTAATAACAGGCAGTTTTACAGTTATTTAAAAAGCTTTAGATTTGTTTATCTGTGCATCTGACTACCAGTGAAACACAGTGCACCATTTGCTCCCTCATGAGAGCAACTAAGAAAAGTGGCTGAGTTCAAGGACAGTAAAAACAGATCTATTAGACTAAATAATTGATAAGTGAGCAGTGGAGGCAAAGTAAAAATAAAGCATGTAGCCGCCACAACTGCTGAAAAAGTACATGTGGATGAGCTTTTGGAAGCAGCTCCTCTACTGAAGGATAAACCAGCTGCAAGTAAGCCCTGACAGAAGTACTGAACAGAAGGGAAAAGCCCAACTTCTCTTTAAAATGAAGCCAAATTTCCCCACCAGCAAGAATCTCAGTGACTAACATTGCTTCCTTTTATATCTGTTGTTGTGGGGAATTTTAAAAATCACTGCTTTCTTAAGATATTAACCAAAATGTTTGGTCATATGTTTTGCCTCCTCATTCAGCTGTCATAGTTCCTCCTTTTCTCATCCCACATCAGGCTTGACCAGGCTCTTCCTCATTCTACAATTTGTCTGTCTCCAACCTGTTCACTCAAAACAAAAACAGATCCAATCAATTAATATGTTCATAACAAGACACAACATTTACAGAGTAAGAATGGATGTAAAAACAGCTGTGTTGACAACAACGTGGCTTAAAGTATTGATAAGTAAGTTGTAAGAAATCCATCAGTGTCAGTAGTGATGATGTTAACTAAAATTTCTTCTGAGTGCAACAACACCAAAAAGTGGTAATATGGAGAAATTTTAAAAAAGAACCCAGAGGTAGTTGTTGGTGAGACATGTTTCTAAAAGTAGTTAATTGGGAAATTTAGATTTTAAAAAATACTACGTGAGAGGGATCTTATCTTACTCATGATTTAGTTTTGACTGGACGAGAGTATCAGCCTGCAACATATGTTTTTTCTATCACAGCCTGGGCCTCGCTGCTACTCTTAGTCCAAATACACCAGCAGTAAGTTGGCCATACAGATCTGACATGAGCTACTGCAGCTACAGACGTCTGATGTGAAGGCCTCGGCCTTTACATACCAAGAGCAAGTTTGGGCAAGTGACCAAAACCGATGCCAATATCTTTTTTATCCTTCAATGGGAAGAAAAGACTAAACAAAGAGCAATATGTCTGCCTGAAAGCCTGTGGTTCTGCATTTAACCGAGTTAATATGACATCTGAGGAGAGTTGCAGCTGGTCACTTTACACTTTGTGGCACTTTTTGAAGGCATAAATCGAGCTGAGCTTCAAAGGAGCCAAATCCACCATGGATACAGGATACTAATCTTCACAATTAGCTAACACCAAACTACCAACACTCTTTAAACCCCATGGCTGCGTGGCTTTGACCTCAGGTTACCTCCTTCAGCTGATCCAGCTCGTGTCGGACCGTCTCGTACTCCGTCTCCAAGTCATCAAATCTCTGCTTGAGCTGCTGTTTCTCCTCCAGCACCGCCAGTCCGTACTCCGCCGCCTGGATCTTCTCGTGGGTCGTTTCACGGAGCTCCCGGGTAAGACGCTCGACTTCGGCTCGGAGCCACTGCGGCCCGGCTTCTGTCACCAGAACCGCGTCAGGATATTCTTGCTCCTCCATGGACATCTTTGGCGAGCAGCCGACTCACAACTGTAACGGGACCCAGCCCTGGCTCGAGCTGGAGCGGAGCAGAAAACCACCAAGACCGCAAATCACTGCCCGCTTTGTTTGAACCGCATTGTCGGGGCTGAACTGGCGTGTAGTTCCCTCTGCCTATTTCCACCGCGGACTTCGACGTAAGCTCCTACTAAACCAGAGTTTTGTCATTCTCCAAGACTTTCTTCAGTGTCTTCGTGAAGCTGACAGAGGAAACTTCAGTTGAGATCATCGATTGGAAAAAGCTACCCCTGCACGGCATTCAAATCTGTGTGATTGTGGAGGGAAATGTAGTTTTGGGTCCGACGTCAGTGTTGTATGGAATACGTACTTCACCTGCCATATTGACTTCAAGCCCCAGAATGCATTGCGGTGACTTGGACGAGCTCAGGATCTTAACTGGTGGTGTCAAGACGACGCTGCCATCTAGAGGCGGTATGATAGAACTGCAACTAAATTTGGAATACAGATGCTAGTTGATCAGCGCCACAGTTTATGAATATTTTCCATTAATTGTCGTTAAAAAATTATCTGATGAACCAACTACATTTTTAATCTACAACCGACAACCTAAAAGGAATTTTCCAAATTGATTTACGTGTATTTGTATAGGTGGACTGACACTACTGTAAACACTGCCCTAACATTCTGATGTAACCAAACAAAAAGGCAGCTTTTCAAGAAATGTCTTTTATTTTTAAAACTGCATATCTATCGCTTCCATTAAACATTTTCAGCCTGTTAGAAATGTTCATCTAAAATCTCCACCCATTGATTCCGAACCTCAGTTCAGTGCACTATTAAAGGCGTTAAACACCAAGCTGCATGTGAATGTGAAAGCAAAACAAACCACCTGGGACTTTCCTTCTGTGGCAACACTTGACAGAGTGGTTGAACCGGGTTCAGTTAGTTGTCTGTTTGATGTTGGTCGTCCTGCTGTGGCTGCACCTGCCCCAGGAGAATTAGTCCATAGCTGAAGTTAAATGGTATGTACATTTTGTTATTTTCTGTTTTTTTTTTCCTGTGGTAATGTTGATCAGTCTCTTGATAGATATAGATATGTTTTAATGTTATATTAATCTCTCTCAATATTTGTCTCTTTTTCAGGAATATGGAAGAATCCTTTCTGACTTCTACCAACACTGTATGTAAATGTCTATGTATTAAATGTATTAATGAATAATGGATACAAACTGAGGGGCATTGAAAAAACAAAACCTGTTTAACAAAGCAAACCTTTATTTGAAAGATTTACGGTATGAGGGGTGAATTGTCAAAAGGAGGCCATGCAGTGTGTGATTAAAATGTATTAACATCAGCAGATGGTAACACACAATTCTAAATCTATTACCCTGGTTATTTTCAGACAAATATTACCATTTTTATTCAGTCTGCTTTGGTCTGGGATGTGGAACAGCACTCTATAGGCCCTTTCGTTGTAAGTACACATACACAGATTTCATAAATTGTCACACAAAGTGATTCACACTTTGTTGGGACAAAGTAACCTCACATGGTGAATGTATAACTGAACTGTCATTATATTTGTGTTTCAATTCCAGCCTTTGTGATTCCATTAGTTCTTGGTGTGTTTTTCACTGTAGTTTTTGAAGTGGTCGGCATAATTTCTGGTGAGCTAAAATTTCCATATCGATCCATATTTATTAAGTCTGTTGATGATCATGTTTTCCAAATCGTGAAGCTGTTATTTTACATTATGATTTATGCTCCTCCCAGACCTGCCAGCCCAAACTAAAAGATGTAAAGGTCGTCCCTATGACATAAGAGGTACTTATTACACCTACACCTACTTGCACCTTTATTAGTTCAAACCTCACCTGTGTACAGAGTTAATAAACAGTTTACAGTGTTTGCCAGTAGCTTGATTTTAGGATTGTAGTTTTTTAAAAAATGCATAAAGTTATACATAGCTGGTACAATACTGTTACTGTGAAACTATCTATTTATCATTCATAATAATTATGCACTGAATAAAGTTGTACTAAGGTTGCTGACAAATATATTAGAAAAAAAACATCTGAATAACATGCAGATCTATTGTGTGTGAAAGTTAACATTTCCACCCACCTCTCTTTAGATGTTTACTGGGGATTTGGTTTTGCACTTTTTTCGGCCATCTTGAACACCAAGTCATACCACGGTAAAGTCACATGAGATTACAGATTGTAAAACATGCAAATACCTCAGAAAACTATCACGCTCTGTGGTTAATTTTGGGCTTTTCTCCAGTCTACACACTGTCTTATGGATTGGGAATCCTGGTGTTTGCTCTCAGGGGAGCAAAACGGAAATACAGCTCTCTCAGGTAGGCTTGCAAAAGCACATTTACATTTTACACATTGTTCCTATATATTGACAGCCTTTGTAGCTTTGTCACAGCTTGAATTCAAAATCTTTAAATATCTTTTAAAAAAAATTTTAAAAAGTGTTTGTATGATTTATAAAGTTCATCTCTTTTGAACAGGAAGCTGAGAAAAGGAAGAAAGAGAACCGGGTGGTAGAAATAATTTACAACCAGGATTTATGGATAATTATTTGTATGTGATCTTAAAGTTAAGGAGCAGGCTTGTGTTTGATGATGGAAATATGTTGTTGTTTTATATTTTGTAAAGAAAATGTATCAACAAACTCAGGGATATGAAATTAATAAATAAATAATTTATGACAAAACTAATGCTGAGATGTAATTCATTTTACAGAAAACATGGTATTGTAATATACATCATTATTAATAATGACTTTGTTGATTTAGATGCTGAAATTAAAAGATTGCTGTGTATGCAAGTAGCAAAAGAACAAACTATTGCAAAGAAGTCAAATGCAGAGGGCTTTATTACATGAAAGTATGGTACATACAAAATTTCAAGTAACAAAGAAAGTGTTTGTTCTTAGGTTCACGAGTCAGATGTAACTTTCTACCAATTGACCTTCATAGTCACAGCCAGCCATTACCTCTGTCAGCACTGAATGGACATTCAGCCCTCTACCCTCTGTGAAACACAGTTACACTGCTGGCATGATCCAAATGTTCAGCTACAGGACAAACCAACACAGAGGTGTGTTTGTTTATGGTAACTTTAAAATAACAAAAGACAGTGCTGAAGAGAAACGATTACTGAAACCACAAAAGTTGAAATTGTATTATCTTGTGATTTGTGGTCTTGCCTGACTGACTGCTCTTTATGACCTGCCTACATTTGTTTGATTTTTTTTCCACTACCTTCTACAAACAACGACTCACTTAGCTTCAATCTGACATTTGTCATCATAAACACCTACTTCAAAACAATGCCCCACCCAGTATTAAAAAGCTACATCAGAACAATATAAAACCATTTCCAGCTGAATGAAGTTAATCAAAGATCATTAAAAAAACACATTAGCGCATCACACTATTATGGATTATTTTGTACTGTGATCATTCACCAATGACAAAGTCAGTTATGGCCACATTTTTATTTCTGAACTGGATCCATGACAATGCTGAGATCATGAGTGAAGATATGAGTGTTTATCTCTGGTTTTGTGGGTGATGTGATGAATGCACGAAAGGAAGGTAAACGTGGGACTCTACTTCAAAAGTGTACGGCACAAAATCACATTACTTCAGTACACACTTAGGGGTATTCACAGTGAATGAATTTAAAGAGCTGGGTGTCATGTGAATCAAAAACATACTTGACTGCTTATCTTCATTTGCAGGGGTGTAAGCAGATAGGTGGGTGGGGCGGGGAGGAAGTTACTTTGCATTGGTAGAGCTGCTGAGCATCTTGCGGATGGCCTGGGCGATGGCGTCACGGTCGATGCCATAGATCTTGAGCAGCTCGTGGGGTTTGCCGCTGCGGGGAATGTGGGACACAGCAAGGCGATGCAGACTAAAACCAGACTCACTGACCATTGCTGACGACACTGCCTCCCCAAGACCACCTGTGGGATGACAGGTTATTGCATAAAAAGTTTTATTGCATACAAAGTGGAAAGACAAATTTCTATAAAGGATGGAGGCGACCAATTGTCAAGATTTTTTTTTTCGTGCATGTTTTACATAAAATAGACAGTAAATAGACCAAACAGATCCAGATGAAAAATGAATTAAATATCCAACATCAGACTGATTGCAGTTGCTAAATATCCTTTGTCCAGTCTAGCCCATGTCATCGCCCATCCCCTTTCTCTTAGCAGGCACAGGGCATGGCTGTCTGTGCTATCTAGGTCACAGTCAGCCCCATGGGCACATGCTCAGTTAAGGAAATCTGACAGCACTCTGCTTCTCTGGCTCTCGCACTTACAAAATGCACCACAGTACCAATACCTTGCCTGCAATGGAGGCACACAACAAGCCGCCTCGCCTCAGCCAATCAGCAAATGCCACCACAACGCGTCTCTGTCACTGGACCAATGGAAACATGCCACCACAACACACCCGAGGATACGGACCAATGATGGGGCCTTGGCTGCATTATGCTAAGGAGCTTGTTGCTGCTGGGTCGGTGGTGGTCATACAATATGTAAAAGCTGAGCAGTATGAACGACTTTCACAAAAACCTACCTTCGTAGTAGTGGTCCTCTACAGTGAGGATCCGGCCCCTGGTGGCACGTGTGTGGTCGATGATGGTTTTGACATCCAGTGGTTTGATTGTGAAGGGGTCAATGACTCTGACAGAGATCCTCTCTAGAAGACACATTTTAGTAGAAGAATACAAGACATTAGGATACTAGATACCATTAATATTAGTCCTGCAACTGAGCCAATGATTTTTTAGCAGACTACTGATTGTTTTTTATTGCAAATGCTATTACTTGTGATTAATATTAGAAGTGCATGTGTTAATCTGTTTTAAATCTGGATAACAAAGGTAGTACAGATACACGTATTGTTCAGTCTGACTCATCAAGCAACCATCGTTTATTCAAACAAAAGCAAGAAATAAGCTAAATGTTAATCTTCTGGATATGTCATAAATCACCTTGCTTGTTTTTTTAACATTTTATATTCAAAATCCGTATTTTATGTTACAGTACCTTTCTTTAGATGTTCAGCCGCAGCAAGGGCCTCGTGCAAAGTCACTCCAGCTGCCACCACAGTCACCTGGTCCTCCTTGCTTTGGTACACCACCTGACGAAGGAAATGAAATCCTCTGTTTGCAGTTACAGTGTCTGGTGCGTTTTATCTGGAGCAATCATTTTTAGATTTCCTTACATTTCCTGCACTGTCTCAACAGCTGTGTGGGAACACAGAGCCTCTCACCTTTGCCTGTCCAACATGGAAGTCCTCATTGCTGTTATAGATGATGGCGCTGTCTTGGCGGCTGGTTCGGATGTAACAGACTCCCTTAATGAATGGCAAAATGACAACAGTATTACCACCAATGTGCTTGCGATGGACAAACGTTCCCCTGGTCCTGCAGGGAAATCGTGTCTCTGCACGAGTGTTTTGAATACCTTTGTGGTTGCAGCCAGCTCCACAGCTTTCTCTGTGGACACACCGTCACTGGGATAGAAAATGGTCGCTGTAGGAAGGGCCCTGAACATGGCCACGTCCTCTAAGCCCATCAGAGAGGGGCCCTCCTCTCCTGTAACATACATTTATAGCTGATTTAATAAATCCAACAATAAGGAAAATTCCCAGAAGTTACCGACTGGTTGGGTGAGCTGATGCATGCAGATGCACGGACACAGAGCTAGACTGCATGCAGTGTACCTGTACTAACAGAGGGACACCTGGTTCCCTGCTGACAGCTTCCAGGGCACACACGAAGGGGGAAAAGGGGAGGATTGAGTGATAGCTGCAAGGCCAAGGAGGGTAAATTGTAAGGAGAGCACAGGATTAGAGGGAAAGAGAAAAAAGGATTGTAACTCACAAACACACACAGTTTCTTTTATACATTTATTATACATTCATCAGGGTAAAGTGGTTGGATTCAGTGTGAGGGAATATAGGTGAAACTTGGGAGTAGTGAGATGTGTGAGAGGGGTTGTAGTGTGCATGGCATGATTAGCACGAGTTTACCAACCAGTGGACAGTCCACAGTGGGAACCACACAGGTTGATGTGGCTTTCTGAGATCGCTGCCATGCGCAGCTGGTCATAGGCGCGAGTGAAAAAGGAAGCGAGAGTACTGGCAAATACAACGTTCCTGTCACGGGCAGCACATCCCATGGCAACACTGACCTGGGAAAGGAAATTGTTGTTTTTTTTTATCCAGGTATAACCTTCCTGAGCCAAATTAGACAAACACAGGTCACACACACTAGATCACAAAAAAATTACCCCAAGGGTAAAATATCTGAAGCACAAACCAGATTTGAAAACCTCTTTGAAGCAAAGACTACTTTAAGTGGAGAGTCAGTGGGAAGAGTTTTCCATAAGTCTCTGGAGCTTATTTCACCAGATGGGTAGCATCAGTTTCATACCTCCTCTTACAAATAATTTCCTTTGTCCATCCTCTAAAACCCTCCACTGTCCCAACCCCCCTGCTTTATCAAAAGCAACATCTGATGTTAGGTTTAGTCTTACTGATATTTTACAATAAAACTAAATACATCTGTGTTTATAACAAATCAAGTGTTCGATCTTACAGTATCAGCCTCATAACTACATATTTTCATCTCATTTCTATCAGCTACAGTAGCTGTGCCCTTCAACCTTTGACTTCTCTCATGCATTCAACCAGATGGTCCCACCCTCTGCACTGATTAATATTTTACTTCTGAATACACTTGTCATGACTGCTTATCATCATACACATGCCTGACCTACATCGGAGCTACTGCTGCTGGAGCCATAACAGCGTAAAGAATTAATGTCTGATTGTCTAAGATCAGATATTAAGAACAGACAAAATTATGATGGAGGCCAAAGGAAGGCGCTTTCTAACCGTGGGACTCAGCAGCTGCCACACTGGCCACAAAGAGCCAAATGGGTCGGGGTGTTTGCCCATCTTTACATCACAGATTGACAAGCCATGCATAATTTAGTAACACTTGCTCAGACTCGCAGCTGTGACATGTAAGGCTGTACTCAAAGCCAGTTGGAGCCAAATAAGGGTAATCCACTCAAAAAATCACAAGAGTAAATATGTCTTTAATTTTAACAAAATAAAAGACAGAATTTTACTAGAAACACCATCAGTAGAATATAGATGACTGTAAATGTTTTTAAGCTTAGTGAAAAATGCTTCACTCTAGGTGTTCATTCGGGATCTTACCATGTTTTGCTGAGCGATGTAGCACTCAACAAAGCGGTTAGGATGCTCATTCTTAAAGATCTCTGAGTAGGTGAGGTTGTTGGTGTCTCCATCGAGGGCCACAACACGTTCATTGTAGCGGCCCAACTTGGCCAGTGCCATCCCGTATGCCTTCCGCGTGGCAATCTATACAGAACGGTAACAAGGATCGTCAGCGAGGCTTCATCCAGCCTTCATTCATTCATTTGCACCAGTGGCTGGTGAGGACACAAGAGCTTGAGACAAACCTTCTCTCCAGCCTTGTAGCTGGGTGCACTCGGCATCCTGATGTTTCTCAGGCTCACTGGTGGGGCATCCTCGATGGGAGCAGGTGGGTACAGGTGCTTGCTGCTGCTCATGATACGGCTCTGCAGATCCTTCATCACCATCTCAGCCATGTCTTTGGGCAGAGGTTTGGCGTGCCAGCCCAGCTTATCCTCTGCAGCTGAATCCACATCAATATGCATTTAGAGATGTAAACATTGTTTGGTGGATGGATTATAACTCAGACCGGTAAGCTGATGCTGTGTGCTTTTTGCATATAATTTGTGCAGTGCATTTGCAGATGAGGAGCGGATGG
This sequence comes from Pseudochromis fuscus, assembly GCA_900323345.1. Classification (NCBI taxonomy): domain Eukaryota; kingdom Metazoa; phylum Chordata; class Actinopteri; family Pseudochromidae; genus Pseudochromis; species Pseudochromis fuscus. The sequence goes on along the minus strand of OOFC01013221.1, from coordinate 15,704 downwards.
TGACCAACAATTACCTGGAATGCCTTTCCCCTTGACGGTTTTAGCAATGATGGCAGTGGGTTGGTGGCGTGGTTGACTCAGAGCCTTGCAGAGCTCTTCCACGCTGTGTCCGTCCACAATGATGGCATGCCAGCTACACACACACACACACGAAAAAAGACGTTTGGTATATCTCATATGGTCCACATGAACACACACCAGGACAACTTTCACTACATGCAATCGTCCCCTTCAGTATGTACTGTGCACTGATGGTAACCAGCCTGCACTTCAGCTTGAATTATCAGTGTGCACTGTTACCCGAATGCTTCACATCGCCTCTGATATTTCTCTACGTGATGCTGCAGGGGTGCAGGGTCACTTTGGCCGAGACGGTTGATGTCCATGATGGCCACCAAGTTGTCGAGCTGGTAGTAGGAAGCAAATGACATGGCCTCCCACACAGCACCCTCAGACATCTCGCCGTCACCCAGCAGGCAGTACACACGGTAACTGAAGTGGAGAACGAGACAAGATTTTACGATTAGCGTGTACCTCTGTGTGTGTGTGTGTGTGTGTGTGTGTGTGTGTGTGTGTGTGTGGTGGATATTTGGGAAGGGATGGGGTGTTGTGCCCGTGAGAATGAGCACATCTCAGGAAAACACTTTTCCACTCAGGCTGATTCTCTTTCCATTATCTGACAGTCGGGGATGTAATCATCTGTGACATGATAAAAGCTTCCACGAGGCTGCTGAATTTCACACCTCCTACTGAAACATACCTTCCATTAGAACCAAGACAAGACTACATTGTATTACTATTATTATTACTATTCCCTTATTGGTTCCTTGCGTTTCTTAAATAGTAACAGATGGGTCAAAATGTCTTTGAATAAAATAGCTTTTTTTATTAACCCCCCCCCCCTAAAAATTAAATAAAAGTCAAATAAAATCCCTTTATGATTAAATACAACAATAGACTTATAACCTATATATGGTTGAAAGCACAATATCCGAATTTGATTCTGAGATGAAATCTGCTTGGATGGTAAAAATAACTGAGATATGGCGGCAGCGCCTGTGATTATTAGAGCAGAAGAATTGTGAGAGCAGAGCAGCAGTACACACCCACAGACACAACGTGGAAAATCCTAATCAAAGGACAGCAGAGAGAAGCACGATACAAGCAAAATATTTAAAAACAGCACAAAATATATGATACATCAGATGATCAAAATGTTGTGAATATTTATGTTTTATGCCAAATGAAGTTTTTTGGTTCAAAAACACTGAAGAGTCCAACATTTTTTAAAATTCATGTTTGTGTGTGATGTGTACAGGATTACCTGGACTTGTCAAAGTATTTCCCGGTGTAAGCCATCCCACAGGCCACACCGAGACCCTGCCCCAATGATCCGGTGGCTATATCCACAAATTGTTGCTTCTGAAACGCATACATGGATACAGGGTTAAAGGGAACACAACAAATCGCTGTTTGTGCTTTGGAGATGATTCGTAATGTGTGGTACACTGTGTGGCAGCTTACAGGGGTAGGGTGGCCCTCCAGGGTTGAGTCAACCTGGCACATACTGAGCATCTCGCTCTCCTTCAGGTAACCTGTTTCAACCCACATGGAGTACAAAGCAGGAGCAGCATGACCCTGGCAGAGAAAAAGAAATCATAATTTAACATATCATGTAGGCACCCACACAAATAAGTGAGGAAACTGTCACATCCAGACCAGTGAGGCTGACTGGCTCTCACCTTGGACAGGATGAAGCGGTCGTTGTTGAAGTTTCTCGGGTCCTCGGGGCGGTACTTCATCGTGTGGAAGTAAAGCACAGACATGATTTCTGCCACGCTGCAGCATGATGTCGGGTGTCTGTACAGCAGAGGTGAGAGGGTGCTGTTACCCTTATGTGGGACTTAAGTACATACATATAAACAGGAATGTACAATTAAACCAAAACCACATGCAGCAAATATGAAGGATTGGATATCGACGCCTGCACATTTAGCTCACTGAGTTATAACACCACATATCACCACTGCAGATTTGTGCGTATAGATGCAGCCTCCATAATCATTTTGTGAATTCATCCAGAAATTCCAATAAGGTGCCACAGTGCAGATAGAAATACAACAGCAGATGAGGGTCCAACATGTGTAATCATTCAAATTCCAAATTAAAGTACAGTTTATTATCTGCATAAATGTGAAACAAACAAAAAAAAAACCAACAGATGCATGTGGACCAAATAACTACTGGAAATGCATTTACAGAGATAACCACAGAGAGCTTGCAGGGATCGTGAATTAGTAAACTGGGATTAGAAACTGATTGTAAATGCAATCATGACTTCAACTGACTTCAGTCACTAAATTCTACTTCCTGCTTTCTGAAACCTGGAGGGTAAAGTATTTGGGAGGTGTTCAGTTTGTCATTAATACTGTAAAAGCTTCAAAAATGTATCTAACATTAATTCAACCATATCTCAGTGTCTGTTTCTTTCTGTGTAAATGCTGCAGAATGAGGAGTTAAGTTCCAGTTCAGTAAATCTCTTCATTCTTCAATTACAGAAAAGATTTTTTACAAACAAATCTAATCTTGAAAAATAAAATCAAACCATCACCCTGCTGATCTCTTAAGAAACATCTGTGAAATAAAATGGATTCTTTCTTCCACATACCCACTGAACAGAAATATACATCAAACCCTGAGAGACTATATGAAAGAGTTTATTGAAAAAGTTTCATCCTCTTCTTATAGCAAAAAATCTGATTGCAGCAACCATGCAATACCCAAACCTATTGTGACATATAATCATCACCCATCAGCGCACATGGCGGTCTATTGTGTCTAAAGCTGCATATCAATAATGCATATTATCTTTCTGATTCAGGAGGCACATACATTGTTTTATCAAATAAAGTAAATATGAGATTTTGAGATAATCTAAACACCATGTACATTTTTATTTACATTTTCCAGAATGTAAAAAATATAATCATATGAAAATTCATTCATTCTGCATGTGGGCTGAGATTAAAATCTTTGATTGTTTGCATGCTGTCTATAATACACGCACAATACTACAGTTTTTTTTTGCAACATGGTTAACATATTAAATACGTCATAAATGCTCTATAAATGTCTTCTATATCATAGTATATTGGAGATTTTTTTTCAGTTTCATTAAATTAATTGATCAAGATTCAAGGAAAAATTGATCAGAACACTTTGTTGTTCAATTTATTTGTTTAACAGCTGAAAGGAGGAGCACAAAGGCAGAACATGCTGTTCCTTTGACCCTTCACTTGCTTCTTTGTGTGTGTGTGTAATTGTAGATGCATGGTTCAGTAGGTATATCTATTAATGTTCATCTGTGCATGATGCACAAAAATATCGAGTTTGCATTGTGTGATGCGCACAGTTAGGATGTTTATAGCCTGTATGTGCAGAGTGTTCACAATTGAAGTAAAGCTCATGTGTGAGAATCAGTGGAGGCAACTCACCCACTGCCGGCTGCAGTCGTTGCCTTGATGGAGTTGATTCGGAGGCGGTTGGCGATGTTCCTCAGCGCCTGCACTGTCTGCTGGTCAGGTTTGTGGTAATCCTCCATGAAGGCAAAATGTCAAGTTCTACAGCACCAGAAAAAGTGGACCCACTACAATCCTCTGTTGAGTTTGTGTGTTTTGAATGTGTGTGTGTGTGTGAGAGTGAGGGTTTTCAGAGTCCAGCACCTGGATGTGTGTGTATGTGTGTGTGAGTGTGTGTGTGCGGGGCAGAGGCAGAGAGAAAGAGAGAGAGAACAGAGGAGAGGCTGGATTTATCCTACCAGGCTTGCAGACATATAGATGCACAAGGACACACAGACACACAAACACACAAACACACACAGACGGACACACACAGAGAGGAGGGGTAACCCGGTGACGTGAACTGGGTGTTGCTGCAAAAATATAAGGGCACTCACTCTATTGGCTACTGTGTGAGGGGATGTTGGAGGTTTGTCACAGTTATAGATGTGTGATAGTGTGTGTGTGCATGTGTGTGTATGTGTATGTGTAAAGGACTGTCTGGATAACTGGGGGAGGGGTGGGTCATCTGAAGCACCTCACCCTGATTCACTGTGGCTTCACTGTCCAAACTAATAATTCACATACGATGGTTGATCGTTCTTTGTTATTTACTGATACCCAGCATCCTATTCTTATTACCACAGCACGTGTCTGAACAGCAACAGAAATCTGCTTTTATTAGATGTTCAACAAGCAAATAAATGATGGTGATGTGCGTAACAAAGAGAGAAATTAAGAGGAAAATCTGAGAGCTTCTTATTTGTTCAAATTATTCAAATTCTGCAAAAACCATCAACAAAACAGAAAAGACAAGCCCACCCTGTTCAGCAGAAGATTTAAACTGATGAGCTTCCATCCATCATTCATTATATAATTGTAATCAGCTGTCATGGCTGTCACGCTTCTGATGACAATCAGCTCAGCTTTAAATCCGCAAAATGCAAAACAGAAAACTGTTGATCTATATCTAATCTTCATCATATATTTTCTTTTTAAAAAATTGGGTTTCTTATCTCATCATTGTTGTCATCCTATCCTTGTTTCTATGTTGAATTAACTTACTTTCATTGTAAACTTTGCTGATTTTTCACTTGTGTATTTTATTAGTATTGTGCTATTTAAAGTAAACTGGGATTTGAGGCAGTGTGTGTGAGAGATGGAAAAACATAGAACATGAGGAAGAGAAATGACGGTCTGGTAAGATGGAGATTTACTTCAGTAAAGGTCAGAGCTGCATAACAATAGTTGTCCTCAGTCTGACTCTCCTGTTCACGGTTTTCTTTTGTCTTCTGTCCAGCATCATGATGCTAAGTGAGCTTGATGACACACTGAGGACACTTTGTTCTCTCCCCTGAAACCTTCTGCAAAAGACCTGATACACAAGCCTGGAAGTCACTGCTCAGGGCTTATTGTAAATCAATTGATACAGATGTTTAACTTTGCTGCTGTGGTCATGAAACTGACATTCTTTGAATTAAAGTTATTACTATTATATGATTACATCTTTTAATTAAAAAAACAAAAAACAAAACCTGTTTACTGTATTTGAAATTCAGTTTGTAAATATTTAGATACAACGCAATAACGTTGTGATATACCAAAAATATTGCACACATTTATCCACAGTATATTTTCATTGAATACGAAATAGTATTTTACATTAATTAAATATAAACACCAAATCTAAGATATTATTTTCACAGTATATTCTACTTGTAAAAACTAAAATTACAAATTGAATTTCTCATTAAAATTCTTTGATAACATAATACTTGTGTTATATAAATGTACACATATTGATGTTTTATTTGGACTCAAAGCATTGTACATGGCTGGCTGAATATTTCTCATGGGGTGGGTTGGCCTGCCATCTAGAGGATAATCTGTGACAGTACATTTGACCTGCTTCCACTGGTCACTTGCTGTATCTGTGTGAGCTGATGAGCATCATTTAAATACGAGACCTAACAGAAGTGGATGCACCCTGCTGTCTGGGACACTTCGGTAAATTTGATATTTTTTAGACAATGATCTACATTCGTGCTTGCTGATTAGACTATTTACACAATGATCTGCATCACAAAATGTTATTCCTGCTCTTAGATCAGAACTGTATTAGTCTACAACTGGTGAGGTGGTACAGTCCGGGACCTTCCATTTGACAGAGGAGAGGGGTAGCATGAAAATTACTGTACGATGCCATTTATGCTGTGGAGCAGTGAGGATTTAATACAAGCAATTCTTAATGAACACCATATTTTGGGTCAATCTATTTCATTTAAGTTTAGATCCAACAATACCTCCTGCTGCTTGTTTTGAAAGGTCAAGAAAAATGTAGACACAATAGACCAGTTTGGCAAATTATGGAAAGATCCACAATAAATTATTCTAACCACCTCAGTATGTTTTGTCTTTACTCCATTTTGAATGTCCTCTCCTCTCAGGCCGTGTGCATTCTCAATACTGACCACCAGAGGTCACTGTCTCCAAGTGAGAGATGCACGTGGTCTACCACAAAACTGGTTTATCACACATTTCCATCCAGTATACCAGCCAGTAACCAAGAGGAACAACATTACAAGTACAGCACATGTATTTAACATAAATATCTTCAGAAATATTTTTTTCAGTGTTCACATCAATAAATCATAAAACTTTTCTTCAGGTCAAATTGCAATGAGAGAATACAGCATTTTAAAGCAGCATATCACAGACTGAGAACAAACGTGAAGTATTTTGTGACGTTGTTAGGATGGCAATGAATTTAAATGTGAATTGAACTTGATCGACACCACATGTGCTCACTGAGTGTCATTGCTGCATCTCATGACCCTCTCCTGCCCCCTCATCCTCTGAGTCTCTACAGCCATGTGATCATCTCTGTGGATTTCTGCCCTTTGCTGTAGCTGGGAGGTCACGTCCCGGCACCTCTGCATTCACAGCCATCCTGATGCCATCTCTTGAGCCCCCTGCTGCTATCCCAGTTCCACCGACATTGTCCTTCTCCCAGTTTCCAGCAACTCCTCTGGGCTCCTGGGCCCTGTCAGAAAAGCTCTTCTTCACAGAGCCCCACAGGTGCCAGCCAATGGCAGCCTGGGAAGACGACGCCACGTGATGGTGCTCAGCCAATGTATGACACCCACAAATGCACACTTCCTGGAGGGAAAGTACATTCAGAGAGCATGAATGTTTCTATTTTTAATCTCTCTGGCAGAAAAAGAGGAGCAAAGCCACCACATTTGAAACAATACCTTAATATAACACAGTGTGTGTGTGTGTGTGTGTGTGTGTGCCTCCACCAACACAATGCAGCACTCAGGTGAACAACACTGTACTCAGCAGCCTTGGCCTTAAAGGATTAATTGGATTTTAGAAGTAGTGCAGATGCAGATCCACACGTCACACAGGCCTACATATGTGCACATGTACTCAGGTATGCTGACATGTGCGTATGTGCACACAAAAATGAACTCAGGAATATTCTTACATTCATATGCAGAGGCTCTCTCTCACACTCACACACACACACACATCCATGAATCTCGGCACACTGCTTTAATGCCAGTCGCTCCTTCAGGCTCGAGCCTTTTCCACTCTGCTCTTATCACTCCATTTCCTTAAATTGCTCTGCAGTCACCATGATGACACGGTGCTTGCCCTTCTATCTGAGAGCTGTCTGTCACCCAGAGACCCCACCCACTGACAGTGCACGAGACAAAAGCATGGGACTTGTGATTGAATTACCAACAGAGCACTCAGTCACAATGATGCTCACAGCAGGAACTGGCGATCATCTTGAGAGTAGGGGTCTGGGCTGGCTTGATGGGATACAAGGTAAAAAATATATATATATTTATAAAAATAAGTGAAATGAAGGGAAAGATGTCAAGACATGACCATGGTATAGAGGTGGAATAACTGATGAAGAGAGATAACTATGGAGCAAAGAGGATTAAATAAACTATTTGAAGATGAGAGATATAAAGATTCAGATGGAGAGCTTTAGATAAGCAGTGGAAGTGGATGAAGAGAAAAAGGAGAGACAACAAAGAGAGATGAAGATTCAGAGAGAAGAGGAGAGTGTGTGAGCAGGGGTTAAGGCTGAGCGTGTGTTGTGGGCTCAGCAGTGAAGTTGACGATGCACTGGGAGAACAGCTGCGCTGCAGGGCTTTCAGGCTCCATCACTACTGCTCTCCTTCAAGCAGCTCCACCAACACTCTCTCTCCCTCACACACACACACACACACACACACACACACACACACACACACACGAATACACACTCAGCTCTCATACACATGCAAAAGGACTGATTGTTGCATCAGTGCACATGAATGTGCTGCAGTAATAACCAGGTTTTATCTTCATGTTCAGGCCTGCGCATCATGTATGTAGTCACATGTGGTCATATCTAAAATACTTTCACATGTCACAAACCTATGTTCCACTATGTAGGAGCCAAAATTTTAAAAAAAAGTACATTTTTGAAGACAGTGCAGAGACAGAAAAATGAAACAGTGAATGAGACAGAGATTAAATGAGAACAGAACTGCAGAGAAAATAGCAGTTTTGCAGCTTATGTGCACGAGTGAAGAGCTCATGTAGATTTATTGCAATCTGATTTAAAAAGAGCTGCAGGAATTGGGGGGCGGGGGGGAGTGGATGAGGGAGAGGGTGAAACTGAGGGATAAAGACCATGAGTAAAAGCTAAGTGCATTTTCAGAGAAAAATACAACAGCTGTTCACTGTGAAACACATATGTAAACTAAACACATTGTGCATTGTTATTGAGTCAACACATCATAATCCCTTCAGAGGTTGGCCAAACACAACATTTACACAGGACCTTCACCACAGCAGAGATAAAAACTAAAGACCTGCTTTGTGATTTTTTTATTGATGGCGTAGAAACAATATATTACAGAATATCTTCATAGGGACCTGTAGAGAAAGAAGACAGGAAATGCTATAAATTATTCACTGTGAAATTAAAATGATATACATCAGATCAGTCCTAAAGTCAAACTCCTGTTGGCAAATGAATAATGGAAGATAAACAAAAAATAAAACATTTTAAATCAACACATTTGAATAAAGTTAATGGGTTGGGAGAGTTTGGGGGACAGGGAGCAGAGAAGCAGATCAGATCAGAGGAGGGGGCAGACTGCTGTACAGAGCCAAATGGCAACCATGGTCCCCGGGGGCCTGCACCCTCTGTCTGTGTTTTTATTCCTTTTTCAGTGATTTCAAACTGCATTGCACTTCTCTCCTGGGGACTGATGACTGGGTTCGAAGGAGGAGAGAGAGAGACCCAGTGTTTGAACACAATCTCACTAAAAACACAAACACACAGGCACATGCACATCAGCTGTTCCAGGTGAATGAACACAGGTACATAGGACTCCTATTTCCACCACCTCCACCACCATACTGAGGTCGATGGAGACATCATCCTCATCCACAGCAGAAGGAGAAAACAGCAATAATAAAGGAGAATGGTTCAGAAGTGAACCCCATCTACAGGTCCTGGCTATGAAGGCCGTCAACATCAAGTATTTAAAACCACTTAATGCATTGAACGAGAGGACTAATAGGTTGTTTCTGAAACTGTGCACCGCTGGGAAGCTGATTGTAGTGACTATAGGGTCTAGTTGTTTATGTACTAAACTGCATAGTGTGGATTAAAAAAGTCAATATGTCATGTAAACGAGTGAGCGTCACTTCCCTGGACATACCCAGGCTTTCTGTTTCCTCCTGTTCATTAAAGTGTGATCTGCTTTTCAGGTGCAAATCTGCAAAAAAAGATTTTCATCTAACCGTGTTCTGATGTTTAATCTTACACAATTACCAAACACACACACACACACACACGCACACACACACACACACCACCTCATCCACAGGTGAATAATTCAAGACGATTCTAGAAGAAACCATTATCCTGGGCAGACGGGTAAGCTGATATTATGAACCTGGCTCCAGCGTCCTCGTCCAGCCGTTCTCCCCCTCTCACCAAACACTCGCTCACACAGCAGCTTTCCAAGGAAGAAGATGAGTGTTTTCTGCTCTCTGTTGTCATCTGGGACATGTAGGTGAAACCGAGGCCTCGTTCAGCCGTTCTACTCCAGCAGGTAGGATTTCACCAGACTGGTGACTGCACCTCTTGTTAGGTTTTATCATAGTTGTGAATATGATTACAAACTACACGTTTATTTTACAGTGAAACTACAAAATCAGTCTTAGTGAACAATTGTGCTTTTATTAGTGCTGCTGTTAAGGAGACACCAGGGTAAAGGGTTTTACAGGGTCTTCTGTGGGTCAAAGCTATCATGTGGTCATTAGTTTTTCATAAGGGTGGGATTAATGTGTAGCTGTGTGCATGCCAGATGTACAGCTGCTTTGTGATACATCAGCATATTTTACAGGACAACACTACAGCACTGACATAGGAGGTTACAAAACCAACGCCACAAAGTGAATGACATCATTAGAAGTGGATGAGCTCTTAACGCTCTTTTACAGAGCCACACATCTCACTAATGACAGCTACTGTGGATCTTAGGGGGAGCTCGCTCTAAGACTTTGTTAATAAAGATATTTTTTCTGTCTCAGAGGAATAAAATCTGCTACAAAACAAAATGAGCTTTCTCTTAGATGTGTATGGCCAAATGGACCAGTAATGGGAGAGAGGCAGGAGATACAACTAGATCAGTCTTGGTGGTGTTGACTTACTGCCTCATTATGAACACATGCAACATACAGTCAGTGAAACATACACATAAGAAAAAATGAATATGGCCACCTTAGTTAAATGACCTGTAGATGCTCTATTGACCATATTGTCAGAAAATATTTGTATAACTAAGATACTGGACATTAATTAGAATCATTCCCATTCGCCTTGCTAACAGAAATATATGACGTACATTGCAGTGTAGCAGAAATTCATAGCTTGGTAATATTTGTTTTAGCCATTGATTGGCCATGTAGCTTCAGTGGACTACAAAAACAGCATCTTCTCACCTCTCTGTGGGCCCGGTATGAACAAATATATTATAATATATTGTGGCAAGCATGCAGTAAAGAATTGACAGCAAGCCAGGAAGTTGGACTACCCACACTACATGTGCATCTTACACCACATGACCCCTAGTAATGTCTTTTTAATTGGTCTCAAACAACATCTCTAAACAGTGGCCGAGGGTCATCCAACACACAAACCATTACACTCACAGTGTCCACATAACTCTAACAATTCACCACACTAACTCTTCCCCAACCATGCAGAAACAAAACTCACACAAAACAAAATAATGAACATAACACCGAAAAACACCACTCCCATGAGCCCTTGCAACAACCCGAACTGTCCAATCAGCAACCAGCTCAGCGAGCGCTGCAATATATACAACTTTAGGAAAATCTTTACCCAAGACCAGCAAGTAACCATATTTGGTGACTTCACTGACCTTGGTTTACAACTATAACCGCATAAAACATAAATAACAACAAAATGAAAACTTGAAAAAAGTCACAAAAGAAAAAAATAGTCTTGTAATATCCTCCAGTTAGGCTCTAAGGTTAAAATTTTGAATGTATATCGATGTTATATAATATAAGGAGTTAAATTTAAATGTACACATATAAATTTCAACCGCATTGAGCTTTAATTTCTTACTATTTGAATATCACTTTTTTTGTACCACATTTCCATGAATGATAAAATACACAACACAATATTTCAGTGTGTTTGCTGTAACAATATATAAACTCTTAATTTGTGTGTGTAAAAAGACAGATCTCACCAGTAACTATAGGTGCAGTATTTATTTTTATTGCTGTCCTTTGAACTTTTTGTACTACTCTACGCCACAATACTTTGGTGATTACTACGTAATAGCAGCATGGTAGTAGTACAGTATGGTATAATGTGGAACGACATTCAGTAGTGCTAGCATGAGCATTCACCACTGTGTCTCTGCTGTGAACAGCAACAGGTTTCTCTAAACATGTGTGGACTGATCAATAGAAAACCTGTTGCCTTTGGGAGATGAAGGGATTACAGACGGCTTTGATCATAATAATTTCCACACACTCTGCCAGCAAGAACTGACCACCTGTATGTCCCTGTCCTGTCCTTTCAGAGCTGAAGTGTTCAGCCTGCATCACTCACACAGCAGCGGGGGTCTGGATCGGGTCAGTTTATATCTACATGACTCAAATGTTCTTTGGATTGATCACTGGTCGTGTTGACAGGGGGACAAAACTCAACCACTGCATGTAACAGGGCCACTCTCATGAGATCTGAGAATTTATGATAACTAATTAATTATTATTCAACTGGTGATGGGTGATATTTTTTAGACAAACAGGATCCACTATCAGTCTCTGCAATTTAGTGACCAAATAGTTAAGAAGAGGAGGAATTATGCTGATTACTGTACAGTTTGGTATGTCAGTGACGTCATATCTACACCACTGCAAAATATGTTTTATCAAATTCAATAGTTTTATTGATGTTGTGTATTTTTGTTCTCATTATAGTTTATTATGAGTTATTTTTATACTTGGTGAATGTTGTCTGGCACCGTAAAGATTATGTACTCGGTGGATGTACAGTATTTGCCTCGTAAGAAGAGGATCAACTGATTGAAACAGCTACATCAGCATTTAACAAAAGAATCAGAAAGAGAAATTATTATTTTTTTTGTCCTGCTATTTTTTCACCGACTAGAATTGGTCAAATACTTAAATAAGGCAGAATGTAACCCACAAGAACCCAGACCCATTTCCCCTTAAAGGAAAATCAGGAGGGATATTAAACAGATGGACAACACTGGACAAAGGATCTGTAATGTTATGTTTATGTTACACATATTCACACGTTGTCACAGCTGCAGGACTAACTCCATGAGTTAAATTAAGGATAAAGCTCCATAGGGAACTTGCCAGAATATTTAAAGCGCTTGTGACACCTGCAGTGTCACCATATGGTTATGGTTGAAAGGGTATTTATGTTAATATACAGTATCAATTAAAATCCATTAACACGAACAATCTGAGGGTCACATGAATATGAAAATCTTTTACATTCTTTTAATAAAAATGTATCAACACTTATAACTGCAGATTTAACTAATTATGATAATTAACAGTTGTAACAGACCTGATGACTCATTCCCCTAAACGGAAACGCTGAACACGTGTAAGTTTATGAGGCTATTCTATTAAAAAAAACAGTTTTACAACCAATACTTGCTCTTATAGATACGTCATAATAACTCACCCAAAAGACATAACAAAGCCCTTTATAAAGGGTGGTTTTGTAAAAAAAAAAAAAAAAGTACCCAAATTGAGTATATATTTAATTTTTTAAGAAGATAAACTCTCATGTCTGCGTGTGACCATTTCTCACAGCTATATCCTAAAATACAAAATAGACGCTCACACCGCTTTCACGGTGACCTTTGCGTGATAAATGGATGCTGGATGTGACATTGTATTTGAAAGGTGTCACTTTTTATTAAAGACCTCGGAGCAGGTAACATTGGGCACTTATTAAATGTGTGCAGGAGCAGCAGAGTCGGGGCCAGGAGGAGGAGGAGAGCTCGCTCTCTGATGTTCACTCGTTTCACTGTTCACTGGCGCCGTGACGATAAGCAGGCAGCGGACGAGGATGCTCTGTTGTCTGGTGCGCACTCTCCTTGTCTCCAGCTCTCCACAATCACCATGGAAGAGCTTAATTAATGCACAGGCTTTATGTGTCTCTCCTGCTCCCGGAGCTGATGAATTTTAAACTGCAGTTTGACACCGGACCTGCGTTTGTTTTCGCCCTCCGAAGCTCTGGACCCGTGTTACCGAGCGGAGAGGACCGCGGCTGAATGATAAAGTCTTCAGATAAAAGGTACAGCATGGTGCGGTTTCTGCTCCACAAACTGAAGTTAGCCTCTTAGCATGGCTGCGTTTTCCTGCATGCAGGCAATGATGATGATGATGATGATGATGATGATGCTTTTTCATTTCTGTCAGAGGACAGCAGTTATTCATTAATGGCCACTTTCCTCTCGACGCTGTCATGTTTGGTGGATTCAGAGGAGGGGGTTCGTCGCCTTGACATAAACAATACAGATAAATACATTTGCATAGCGCACCACCACCACCACCACCACCACCGGGGCTGGTGCCAGGCTCATACCGTGTCTCCAAACTGAGGCTGGCTCTGGTCATGTGGACTGTCCACTATATTAGCCCTGAGTGTAAGAGCATCACTGATTGAGGTTTGTTGTAATAACGTTGCCAGCTGTTTCTGCTGAACCATCTGACGGCTGTGCGTTGTTCAGCTTTCACTATGACTGCCCGGAGTCAGCCTGTCATCTATCATCGTTTTTTTTTTTGTTTTTAGGGGGGCATTTGTTTGACCATGTCTTACCTTGGTGGTGTCCAAGGAGAAACATGAGGACGCTGGATGATGGTTATTTTGTCACGAATCGCTCTTGGAAATGTCAGTGTTCATTTTCATCACGGGTGCACGGTCGACGGTGTCGGTGCAGCAGTGAAATTAATATTCCAAAAAGGCATTTTTTTTTTTTTCATACGCATTGTTCACATATTGTGCTTGCACTAGCCTGGGCTACATGAAGGCAGGAGCGAAGCACAAAGGAGATGTGCAGCAGGCAGTCTGAATTCACAGAGATGTGGAGTCACACTGCACAATAACACTCACATTCATTTTCTGTGCAATGAGAAGATTCATTCTTCTCGGAGCATCACTGCAATGTGACCTTTTCTGTTTCTTCCTCTGCGGGGCCTGCTCGCAGTTCAAGGACTTACACAACTGATGTGACCAAGTGATGCCTGAGAGTGGCAGCTCTGAATTCACACGCTTCATGTGTCTGTCTTTTTGGCTTGAACTGCATCCTACCTGCTTTTTTTTTTTTCACTTGTGAAATATGTGCAGTTGCAGGCAGGACGGGCTACTAAAACTGGACTTTGATGGGAACATCAAAGCCAAGCCAACCAGCCATGTTTGTTGTAGTTTTGAAAGGAGCTCAGCTTTATTTTCCACATGTGATTGATTTCTTTGTGTCAGCTGTAATGCAGAGGAATGCATTTCACATCTGGTGACACTGTTGAATTATCAGCCTGTTGGAGGTGAAACCAGAATTGCAGTTTAAATATAAGACTTTTAGACATAATGCTGTGTGACATTTTCTGGTTGTGTTTGATTCATTATCCTGCGCCTCATAATGCCAAGTATTTCTAAGGTAAACCAAAAAGTATTCATATGGTCTCAAACATTCATTGTCTGCCAGTATGTACTGTAAATATATCAATATGGATAACCTGACCGCTCACTTTACATTTCTCTAACTCTCATTCTCTTTGAGCCTATTTGGAGCACCTATTGTGTGTTTGTTCAGTGCAGCACAGCAGCTAATAGGGAAAGGCATACTTTAATTTAGCAATATCAAGATTAAATACTAGAGTTTCAATTAGGTTGTCAATATGAACTTAAAAAACAACAACATTAAATTAAGGCCAAGCAAGATAGGCTTGATTTGAAGAAAACAAAAAGGAAGACAAGAGATAGAAAAGTAATATTTAGAATAATAAGGATACTATCACCAAAAGTAACAAGTAGACAGATTACATTTCCAAAGGACTTATTGCATATTATTCAGTTTGCCATAATACTCAAGCCGGGGCAAACACTAAAATGAGTATCATTAGACTTTGAACTGATTCTTAGTACAGAAGAAATATAAGAGACAGATGATCTGAGAGGTCTGACTAGCCTTAAAGTAGGTCCACCATATATGACGGAGTTTTAATGACACACTAAAGATCCTTAAAACCTGTTTCGCTGTATATGGGAAGCCTTTTTAGTGATTTGAGGGCAAGTTTAATGCGACCAGCTCTGGCTTAAAAGCACCTTCAATTATGCTTTTATTGTTAGAAAAAATGTCAGATGTACTGATGCCATTTGTTCTCGCCTTTTCTCTTTCAGAGGCAAATTATGCCAGCAGCATCAGAGTCGCTCACCCTGGTGACGTGCCAGCTCATTGGTCAGACTGCTCTGCCCTCCTCTAGCCTCCCTGTCTACCCTGGCAGATCCATGCTGCTGGATGCTCCTCACAGAGCCAC
>OOFC01013220.1:0-25990 GCA_900323345.1 Pseudochromis fuscus | reverse complement strand
CAGGAGGCAGGTCATTGAATGCCTCACAGTTTACCCACCACAGGTGGCAGGTCATTGAACGCCTCACAGTTTACCCACCACAGGAGGAAGGTTAGTGAACGCCACACAGTTTACCTCCTATTTTGACTTATACCAACCATTCAAATATAAAAATGTTCAGTTGTTGTTTACCCACCACACTTGTTTTCAGCTTTTTTTTTTTTTTTACTATTTCTAAGTTTTTCCACTATTTCCACCTTTTTTCAACTATTTCTGTTTTTTCCTACTATTTCCCACCTTTTTTAACTAGTTCTACGTTTTAAAAAAAAAAAATATTTTCAACTTTTTTTCAACTATTTCTATTTTTTTTTTAACTTTTTCCAACAATTTATACTTGTTTCTACTTTTCCCAACTTTTTTCAAGTATTTCTACTTTTTCTACTATTTTCAACTTTTACCAACTATTTCTACTTTTTTCTACTTTATCAACTATTTATACATTTTGTAATACAATTTTCAGCCTTTTTTTCCAGCTTTCAGCGTTCACACGCATTTTCTGCAGGAAATGCATTTTTCTAGTTTAGATTTAGAGCCTTATTATCTTTACTTTATTTGTGCTTCCTCTTATTTCTATCATCTTAATAATTTTTATTCTATTTTTATTTTAAATTGTATTATTATCATTTTTACTTTATCGATTTTTATGTAACGTTTTTGTGCTACAGCTGCACTGCCTGCTATCTTGTTCGCTGCTGCTGTTGTCAGTGTTAAACTGCCCGCTCTATAGGCGCCTTTTTAATTGCCCCCTGAGACAAATAAAGATTTCTGAATTGAATTGAATTACAATAGTGGTGTTGCAACTCTCAAAGAAAACACAGTAATTAGTAATCTGTTACCATGGTAGTGATAAAAACGATCATGAAAAAACAAAAAACAAAACAAAAACTGATGTAATCTGTATGATTCCCAGTGAACGAATAGAAACCTCTTTGTATATTAGCGTTTGTTCTCACCTCTCTCAAAGCAGCAATTAACTTTTAGTAATTAGCGTGTGACTCATTTCACACACCCTCTTGCAGAAAATTCTGCCTCCACATGTTTGACCCTGCATCTGGTTCTGCAGGAGACAGATTAGGGGTCATCTGTTTATGTTTGGTGAGGACAATTAAAGTGTGCTCACAATGAATTATCGTGACCTACTGTGGCGGAGCTGCACATATGTGGCGTCAGTACGATCGGCTTCTCTCGATGCTTTTCAAAAGCCAGAAAAACACAGCAGAAACACACCAGCTGGCCCGACAGCAACACAGGACTATGCATCACATGTGTTCCCCCATGAGCTGGATTTTCATTAATATGATGTGTATCTGTGTGTTTGTGCTGTTTATTGAATTAGGCATTTTTTCAGCTGGTGACAGGGGAAATTAATTCTGCTGAGCGGGAAGACCACTTCAAACGCTGGGTAAAGAAATCTACTTATCTCCTCAAAAGCTAAACCACCTTCCCCCTTGCTGATTTACAGTTAAATAAGGATCTCCACTCTCTGCTGAAGTCACTGCGTCCAAAAATATCCTCTGTATTTCTTGACTGAGCAGCATAATCCTGCACCGTTACATGTACAATCATCCCTCCTATCAGCACTGTAAATCTTGTGTATATTTGCCTGCTTATTGGATATTACCAGCACTGACACAAAGGATCACACTGGTTAACATGAAGCAGCGGGTTATCTGATCTCACTCACTGCCAGAGCTCAGACTCTACAAACGCACAGTGAGATAGAGACGCTGTTCACTTTACTGTAGCAAACACAAATGGAGGCAGCAGCTTAAAAGTATGTGCTGACAAGTGGGGAATAAAGAGAAGTAAAGTCAGAGCAGAAAACTCATTTAATAAACAGACATGTACGGCACAGAAAGCAGTTTAGTGATTAGCTCAATTTAATTATTAGAAACAAGACGCCATGTGAAGGGAGAATGTCAATCAGCATCCAAACACAAACTCATATCCGAGCAGACGTAACTTATTTGTTATCCTTTCAAAGCACATCTGCACAGCGGCATACTAAACTCAGAGAGCGTTTTTTTTAACCCTTTAATGCCAAACGAATCATATTTGATACATGAGTTTTTGAGACCTCTACATCATCAGTGTCATAGTTTTGAGTTCATGAAAAATTCTGAAAAAAAAAAAAAAAATGTAAAAAATAAATTAAATGTTTTTTCTAAAAAATCTCTCTCTCTATATATGCATTTATTTTTAGTGATCTTTATTTATTTATTTTTTGTCAGAAGGTTCAATAAACACTCTGATTTAAAAACAAAAAGATTTGAATTTTCTGGCAATTATTTCATAGTTGAGGTTTACACGGTTAACCCTCTGTTGGGCAGGTTACATATTTAGCAAATTTAGTGGACTATAAAAATATCTCACATTAAGCAATATTACTAAATTCAGTCTTACAAAAATGTTAAGTGAGGCTACAATAATTTTTTAATAAAAATTTGATTTTTTTTGTACAAAAATGCTCAAGTTACATTGTAAATGAATAGTCTTTATGATTTTATTTTATATTTTCGATGTATACTTGTTGGAAAAAGACCCTAGACTGGGAAATAACCACATATGGTAACTTCACTGATTTCAACATTAAATCAAGATTTTTCTAAAAAGTCACAAAAGAGTAAAAAAGTCCTTCTGTAACACCCTAAGGTGGTCATTTTAATTTTTCAAGTATTTTAAAGAGTACCACATAAAGGAGGCTCAGGTTTCCTAACTTATTGATTTAATGTGTAGCTGATTCACAAATGTATTGTAAGAGAAGACAAAAATAAGTCATCAAGTGAAACCTGCAGGGTCTTTATTTACTAAGATTTTAACCATGAGAATGATGGAGTAGAGACCTTGCGTAAAACAGAAACAGAAACATCGTCCTGCTTTCTGTCTATCTGACAGTGACACAACACTCGTGGTGATATTGCTGAGAAGCAAACAAGACAGAACATAAACTTGTTTAAACTGATATGACGGCGAGGGTGTTAGCGTGTTGATGTGCTGTATATGAACAGGGATGTCCCTGCTGCACAGACTCTTACAAATGGACTCGCTGGTTGGAATCGACATTTAATTTCCCACAGCGAACATCCCAGGACCCTCTAAGAAAACTGAATCTGTTTGTGATGGATTTCCAAGCTTGGACTGTTTTTTTTTTGTTTTTTTTCAGACATCTGGGCAGGTGTTATGCAAGAAAAAACAACTATCTATATTTCCTGGTTAGAGAAGCTGAAATTGCAAGACAAAAGAAGACAGTGTTTCATGGAGGGAGAAATAATGAGGAGGAAAAATGAGGTTGATAGGTGTGAATTTCTAATGTACAGTACAGGATGTTCATGTGTGGTTGTGTCAATCACTGCTGGATCAAAAAGCGGGGAGGTCATTTAAAGCAGCTTTACAGGACAGGACAGATGAAATTTGCTTAGTGCATAAATATTGTAATAAGTGCTAAAATACAGATATGCAGTGCAGGTATGGTTAAAATGCATGGCCCATTATCCACTGTAGGCAACCATAACATAGTAACTGCTGTTTGTTTCTACAGCAGTGAAATATCCAGAGAAAAGATCAGAAACTGAATATCACTAGCCCACTGTTCATCCATTATTCAGCAGCAATCTGACATGGAGTTTGTGATGGCTCATATTTGAAACTCAGCTTATTTTTTCAAAGTGTGAATTACTGTTACTATTCCTCTGCTAACAGAGCTGCCATTAGAGATACACAGAAATGTGTGTGCGTGTGGAGGATGGTTTAAGAAACATGCTGCTTTTCTTCTGCAGCCCTCTGTGTGTGCATCGTCTATGTTTCTGAGGCTGGACAGCATGAAAATGTCCTCCAGGCTACTACCAGATATTGCTGCATTACCTCGAGCCTCTCTTTTTCCCCAGGTGTGAGAAATGGCAGCCTGGGGAACGGGGGAAGTCCTGTGAGTTCACTCTGGGTTTTTATCAATAATACAGAGTTTGATGGAGGTGAATAAGGATGGAGAGAAGGATGCAGACTGTCATCAGTGTTGCACTGCTGTAAACTCACTCTGCTGGTATCCACACTTTGATCACATTTCATTCACAGCAATAGTTCCAGTGCTTTCTGAACAATAGCAAAACCCTTTCTAGTCCAGTTCCCATTAGAAGCACACAGAACATATATATATAAAAAACTTCAGGGCTCCCACTCATCCCGGCTGTAGAAAAACTTGAAAGACATATCTAATTATAGATTGACCAATAGGTAGCAGGAAAGGTCATTTGATTCCCTCTCTTTGATATCTACAGTTATTGTCTCTCTGTTTGCAACATCACCAAACAAAACACACAACACATCTCAACGTTTTTGTTTTTTTTCTGGAGAAATAGGTCATTTCTTTCAGAAGGAACAAATTATTAATTTTGTTGCAAGATCAGAGGATGAGATCCACACATCCTCCCAAAATCTCAATTACTCTTGATGAGCGACCGTTTTATTAATTTTATTTTTAAAGGTTATAGGGAATCCACAAAGTTCATGGTGGGAGTTGTTTACTGGATCATTTCTGGACTATTTTTCATTATTACTTCATAATAATGTGTGAATTTTCTGTGAACCATTTGAAAATGCTGAGCTGTGTCATGATATTGTATATTGTATCGTCTTTACCATTTGCATTGAGAAAGAAAAACAAGAGAAGCTGGTTCATCAGCTCTAATTATGACCACTACCATGGGATAACATGCGATCGTGACTAATGCCATTGCTGTGCCATGGTTGTACAATTATGGCTGTGACAAATGAGTTTTTAATGGATGTAACAGTATATGTGCAGGATGTGCGGCTGGAACGTGATGCTGAAGCTACTATGTTCCTAAACCATTGCAGGGAGTTGGTAGCACATCAGTCATAGCTGCACCACAAGGTCAAATGGTCCCAGCTTGACATATCTGTAGTACAATATCTTTAAAGACAGCAGCAGAGGAAGTCTGAACTATAACCACATCCAGCCGCAGCTTCACCATCACAGCCGGGCAGAGCAGCTGCAGCTGCACTCACAACCTACAGCTGGATGCTGTCAGAGATCAGCCTTTTAAAAAGAGTAATGGACACTAAATGCATCATGTAAAGTGTCACAGTGTTTCTCCTTTCTGTAGACAGCTGTCTGCCAATGAGAGCACTTAGAGAGGAAAAAAAAATATTTTAGGATTATTATTATCCTTGTACATGCTTGTTGAAAATGAAAATCAGTTAATAAGCTTCACATTTTATTATTCAGACCATAGCATCAGTACAACTGGAGTATGTCTTATGGGAGGTTTGTGCTCTGTGAGTATATGATCAGCTAATAATCATCATCTCAAGTTGTTGAGTTTGTGATGATCTGGTATTTATTAGCTCTTAGCTGTGTCCCTAAATGGTGGACACTAGTTCCCCATCACAATTTGAAGGCCCTATCATAGACATCCGGGTCCCAAAGGTGAAGCCACAGTGGAAGTGCAAATAGTGCAATACCAGCAATGGCCACTAGATGCTGGCTTGAAAAAAACTCTGGCTCCAGGTGACTTCAATTCAAATATTGTCACTTTTAATCATGAAATACTCTACATCACAGGTGTCAAAGTCGTGCCAGGGAGGGCCGAGACCCTGCAGGTTTTCTTCCCAACCTGCTCCTGAAGCAGGTGGTTTTAAAGATCAGCACCTCCTTCAGTTTGAGGAAAGGAGCTAATCAGTGAGATCACAGTGAGAAAACCTGCAGGGTCTCAGCCCTCCATGGCATGACTTTGTCACCTGTGCTCTACACTGATATATTTTCAAAAAGGAGAATAATCAGGGGTGTGGCTAGTTTGATTGACAGATCTGAAACCAGTCCTTAACTTGAGCCTCAAACCCACTGGACCTCTGGTTCAAGGGTCAGACCTGCCACCTCACTCCTCCCATCATATACAAATATGGTCACTACAACAAAAACCAACATGGCGAAACTCCTGGCTTCAAAATACCACAAACCAGCAGGTGACGTCACATTAGCTTCGTCCATTCCCTGTAGTGTCGATGCTCCTCCCTCACATAAATGATCATGACCAATGTTGCAATATTCCTACTGCGATGTACAACTTTTTCCTTCACTGCTGCTCACTCTGTGTATCCGCCTGATGTCCCAGCTACTGTCCAACGCACTGGGCTGTGCTGGACCTGCCTTCCTCCCAACAGTCTGTCTTTCCCTTTCTCGCCCCCCCCTTCTCGCCCCCGTCTCCCCCCCTTCTGTGCTCTCATGCCGATCCGCCTGTTCATCTCACAGCCCAAATGGCAACAGGCAAACCAGACAGCATGACTCCAACCATATTACTGCATAACGGACCATTTTTGTCAGAGTTCTAGCTGAGTCTGATTTTAGTGACAGGATTAATCTTATAGTAGACAACTGAGGGTAAAGAGTTACAATCTTTAGGGAGGATTATAAACCTGGTTGCCACACAAAATTTACAATACCAGCAGTCTGTACACAAGGAAAAGAGACAGTTCCCAGTCAGAGGGCTGCTGAAAACCATGAAACAGCTCGGGAGGACGACCTCTCTTCTAGGACTTACTATAATCCTTCAATTTCATATTTTAGCTGGGTGTGATAACCGGGCCACTCTATCTGCCACACACTCCTGGCACTGTCAAAAAAACAAAGACAGGAGGTCAAAAGATCACTCTCCTGCAATTAAGACTTTCCTTCAGGGGGTCAAATGTAATATGTGTCAGAGAGTGTGAGCGCGTGCTCGGCAGCAAGGTACAAATATAGCAGCTGTATTTTAAACATGGCTCAGAATAAGAGATCACAGCTTCTGTGTGAGAAAAGAAGTGAAAATGACATGAAAGTAAAAGAAAGTTTAGAGGGACAAGGCAGGATGCTCATACATCTGGGAGCCTAGTCATGCATTATGGATGGATTTTTACCAACACTGTCAAAGTGTGACCAAATCTGGGATCTATCTCAGATGGCTCTGAACTGAGGCCCTCTAAGTGTGTATATCCAAATACAGCAGAACTATCTAAATGGGGGAAGGGGACAGTCGAGCGATGGCATGTGTTTAAGTCATTCAAGGAAGGAAAAATAGAACGGGTGAGGGAAAGGAGGCGGTAGATAAGAGAAAAGAAATGATTTGGAAATGGCACTTTACTGAGGTGTATCATACTGTGAAAGGTGTTGTTTTTTTTATCATTTTCCCAGAAGAAATAGATCTGCAGTACCAAGCCAGACAGTTCTTCTTTTTCTTCACAAAAAAAAAGCCATGCAGCCAAGCCAGCACTTTTCATCCCTTGTTTCCCCCTCTCTCTCTCTGGGCCTCTGGCCAGCATGGATGAATGGCAGCTACAGTCGTCTCTAGCATCCTCATGTTTCCCCTGCATGGAGGCTTGTTCCATTACAAAAACTGGCTGGAGATGATGTGTGAGTGTGTGTCTGCGAACTCTTCTTCCTAGAATAACTCACCACACCTCAGCAATTCCCCTCAAATTCCTACACCGGAGGCAGACAACACAACACCTGATTGCTGTAGCAAGATGAGCCAACGGGATTAAATCAGAGAGCATCCGAGTTTCTCTTATCAGTGAGGAAAACAAAATGCAGTTTGTTGTTTTTTGTTTTTTTGCTTTGGGCAAATCTGAGGAAAGCAGTCTGGAGACACTAAGGAGGCTACAAGGTGTTACTCAGCCTCCGTCCTCTAATTACGTGGAGCTCCAACACTGTTACACTCTGGCCTCTTTTCTTTTCAGCGAGGAAATCCCCAGCTGCACAGCTCAGGCGTAAGACGGCTTATTAATAATTAAAGTATTTAAATGGACTTTCATCGATATGTGCTGACTCAGGTCACTTCTTGGCACTGCTTGATGGTAATAAAGGGTGTCCCTATCATGATTAATGGCCTCAATTTTGCGAGTGGTACAGGTACACCAACAGAGGAGATTCTAATGTGTGGTCAAAACACTATGAATAATAAATACAGAGGGAGTGAATATTACATAGAAGCACTGATCATCACAGGGCATTTGAGGGGAGGAAAAAAAAAAACAACATAAAATCCTCCCCACCTGTCATCTATCCTGCTTTGTATCAATCATAAGGATCCACACTGAACTGGCAGTGTGTTTAAATTCAGCCTCCTACTCCACGACGAGTGTTGACCTTGCAGTGTTTAGCCAGGCTGCTAAAACCTCTTCAAACAGTTGTCTGTGTGCGTCTAGCTGGTAGCAGGGGCTGAGGTACCAGCGCTGATGCGTCGTGATGGCACACAGATTGAATGCTTCACGGGTCCCTGGCCCCGCTCCGTTAGCCCACATCCCAGCCCTGTTTCCTCCCCGGTGCTCCGTGCCATGAGAAAGTGATGTAAATCTATTGCAAAGGCCTGTTTGCTGCAGCCGGAGATTCACCCTCTCAGTCGTGCAGACTAAAGATAAGCTGACTCACAGTGCACGATAGGTGAATGCTAAGCAGTATGGAATCTTATTATGAGGCTGAAGGGGTAAGAAGTGGGTAAAAAGACTTTTTTTTTTTTTTTACCCAAGGCTGCAGCTCCATATGTCCTTGCAGAGTCCTTCACCTACAGTGATACTCCCCCTCTAGCTTCATCGTATGTACAAAAAATACATTTAAATCAAACACGCTCAGAACATGGTCGGTATTACTCAACATGAGCTGGGGATCAGTGATTGTGTGTGCACCATGTGTTACAGCATGATGGGTTTTTTTTCAAAGCAAAGGACCCAATTTAGAGACATAGCACCATCTCATGGTCTTCCTCAGAAATTCATCTATAATCAGAGAGGAGTGATTCAAACAGCAGGATTTCTACAGGAAGCGTTGCAACTGCAAAACACATGTACAAATTAAAATAGCGTTACTGTCAACTACTTAAATTTGATATTATTCAGAACTAGAATCCAGCAAAGATGGACTTTTCTGGCCAAACTTCAGAAGTTAAAAAAAATAAATAAATAATAATAATAATAAAGCTGCATGTGTGCATTCTTAGTTTTTGTGAAATTCCCACAGTCCACACATAAAAACAACATTTTACACACACACTAGAAAGCTGTGTGAGGATCCCGAGGCATCCCGAGTCATCTGTTAATGCAGCGGCACTGGGGTGTGCCATCAGTCGCAGTACATCCACTGCTTTATCATCTGAACTGGAGAACAGCTGAGCAGCATTTCACATATTGATTCCAACGCTGGCACCGAGCAACATCTTCAAACAAGCCTATCAATATTTAACATACTGTTGTATATATTCCACTACTCCCTCCTAAATATGGCAAAGCACTATGAAAGCTGACTGTGCTGGCTGTGGCGTGAGACGGCCCCAGGTACAC
Organism: Pseudochromis fuscus; assembly: GCA_900323345.1. Lineage (NCBI taxonomy): Eukaryota > Metazoa > Chordata > Actinopteri > Pseudochromidae > Pseudochromis > Pseudochromis fuscus. Next base: position 16,627 of record OOFC01013220.1, on the reverse strand, counting down.
ACAGTAAAGACACAATACAACCAGCTGAATTATTCACCAAAGTGAGGCGAAGCTGCAAAGTCATTTAACAGCAGCGGGTTCAAACCGTCTCAGAGCCGAGGATGTGGCAGGCTGTGCAATTACATAATCTGCCTGATGCAGGCTGGAAATAGAGGCAGAGATGTCACCTTCTGATGAAAGTAGGCTTGAGTTAAACTTATATTAGCGTCATAATGTATGGGTTGGTGGTGCAGAAAATTAAAGAGATGTTGATGCAGCTTCTTGAGTAGAGGCCTCGGCTACAGAAATGAAATATTTACTTCAGAGTAAAAAAAATTTAAAAACACACACACCAAACCTAATCACAGAAGAGCACTACTCGAGCTATAGGTGATCATTTTGTGTGACGTGCTCAGCATGTAATCCCACATTTATCCCTTAACTCTCAGTCACCTCCCTCTCTCACACCTCAGCTTTTGGTTATGATGACAGCCATATGCCAGGCTGCCTGTTGTTTTATGCAGTGCAAACAGAGAGCCATCAATCCCCCGGCTCGGATGTAATACCTGTCAACTTTAAACACATCCGACTTTCCATATAGTATGATGCATGAGGCATTTACCGGCTACCATTAGCTGGGAAGTACTATTTGCATTCTTTATGCAGATACTTCTTCAAGATGTCACCGCACCACTTGGGTCCAAATTGACACACTGATGTATAAGCTTCATCTGGTGATAATCTTAAGCACATGGCAGTGTGTAGCGCCAGTGAGCGTAATGCACTGATTAGCTATGATGCAGCGCAGCAGGCAAACAAAAGCTGTGGATCAACATTAATGGACTGTCTCTGTCTCTCTCTGTAATCCACAGGACATTTTGCTGAGGCAGGTGTGTGATGGTGAAACACCATTACTGCTGTCTTAATGAGAGCCCCGTGTGTGCTTCCCCCTGTGGTGGTCCCAGCAGGGCCTTATCTGGGGCCTGCGCCGTTGGACGCGCTAGATGGGTGAGATAACCTCCATCTGTCTTCATGACTGTCTGGCCTTTATTGCTTGAGGAGAAGTGCTGCTACAAGCTCTTCCTCTGCTCGGCCAAGAAAACCAATATTTGTTTCTGCATCTGAAGCCGCATCATCTGTAACAGGGTGACTTTATGTTTTTAAGTCAGACGAGATAAACGTGACGCGTTTAATTAACACACATCTAACCATGAGTTATTCTCACTTCCTCATGAAAAACCTGGTGTTACACTGATGGCACAGACATGTGGATCAAACTAAGAGGGTTTCCAGGTGAGAGATGGGGAGGATTCATAGACTATATAGACTGGAAGAAGATAACGTGACATCAGCTGATGCTTTGTGGGCTCACGCTTTGAGACAAGGAGTTTGAATGTTACCATGTTGTTTTTTGGACCCAGAAGTGACCATATTTGGATATGAAGGTCGGAGGGAGGAGGCGGGTCTGACCCTTGAACCCAAGCCAATGTGTATGACAAGTTCAGGTCTGGTCTCATTGAATACCAGATCTGTCAATCAAACTAACAACGCTCCTGTATATGCTTCTTTTTGAGGCCTAATATCTACTTAATGATGAAATGATTTTCAGATGGACCAACAGATTACTGATGAGAAGAATTAACTTTAGCTAATAACATCAGAACAAATATACTGACTGAGTATTTCATGATTGAAAATGACCCTTTTTAAATTGCACTTCCAAACTGGCTTCACTTTTAAGGTGGTGCATCCATTTCTATACACAGCCTATGGAAGGATGTCACATTTCAAAGTAAAGTGAAGCGCAGTAATTTCAGGTCTGTACTGCACCATGTTCGTATTTATTTTTGTCCATGGAGGTCATGAAGAACCCATGCTCATTTATTTTAATCATCAGGTGACTTTGTAAATCTCAGCCTTTCCCGACAGGACAGAGAATTAAAGCTGCATCAGTCTTGTAAATGAACAGAGTTGAGGTTCATTGTTTTTGGAAACACCTGCAGTGGTCAGTCCATTTAAACAGTGTCTGTGTTTCCTTTTTTTTTTTACTTTACATGATGTTATTTGTCAGTGTGAACATGTTGGCCACTAACTCAGCTAAGTCATAGACTGTATACAGACATGGATAAAGCTCAAAAATGAGGGTAATGCAGAAGTGTAAAACAGTGCAATACACCTGGTGGCCACTAGATGCTGGCTAGCCAGTTATTAGCCAATTATTATAAGTTATTAGCTAAAGTTAATCCTTCTTGTTAGTGTTGTTCTGGTCTAACTAAAACAAAACAAACAGTATTAGGTAGATATTAAAAAGAGGAAGATTCAGGGGCCTGTTCTCCAATGAGACCAGCACTGAAGCCAAGTCTCCTACACATTGGACAGTGTCCTCGGGTTCAAAGGTTACACCCGCCTCCTCCTTCCTGTCTTCATATCCAAACTATAGTCACTTCTGACTCCAAAAAACCAACATTACGCCGTTTAAATGTTGTCTGTTGGCTTCAAAATGTCCACAAACCAACAGGTGATGTCATGCTCGCTTTGTCCTCTTCTGTATCCAGTCCATGCTTCTGATGTATTTATATATTGTGCAGCTTCTGTCCTGCAGCTGGCACAGAGCTATGTTTGCACAAACAAATTTGTTGTCCATAAATCTGGAGGAAGATGTATTTTCATTGTTGGCAACACTCACACAGCAACATTTTTTTATTTTGCAATCCAATGACGCAACAGGTTCTCATTAAATTATTTTTGAAACTACAAAGAGCTGAACCTAATATACCTTCACTTCCCAGAATTAGTTTGTTGCTAAAAGGCCTGACATTTTCCATCCACATTAAATGGAAACATCAGACATCCTCTCATTAAGGCTGGTCCACCTGTTTGGACGGCTTTGACCTCGAAGCACAAAAACACAGTCAGCATCAGTTTCAATGAATAGATGAAAGTTGTGTTATTCAACTTTCAAAAGCTTGTTGTGTAAGATTTTCAGTGTTCGACTTGTGGCTGCTGAGCTGCTGTTATGTTTAGCATGAATCTAAGTGACTGATCTTTTTAGTTTCTCTGCAGACTTCATCAAGCCAACTGTAATTTTTCTGTGTTTGTTCAGACTTTTTAGCTTATCATGCTAACTCAGAGATTTAGAGATTTGGATTCAACCCTTTAACACTTGAGCCTCCAACTTTCCACCTGGACTTTTTTTGCTCATTTTGATTTCAGATTCTCAAAATCTAAAATTCATGTGCAGTTGTGGTGTTTTTGTTCACTAAAACTCCAAAATCAAAATCTGTTTTTGTGTTTTCCTACTATTCTTGTTTCATTGTCACTGTTATTACACTCTTACAACACGTAGTAAATCAACTGTTTTGCCGGCTTCTGGGAAAAATCGCTAGTGAAATTAGCGTGATGACACTATGTTCACTGTAAAGTGCAACATCTCAGCTCTTGGGAACTGTTAGAATTTTTCTGATTGCACAAATCATGACATAATTACGGTAATTCTAAAATGCATGTGCAGACCTGTCGCCGATGACAGGCTCATAATTAAAGGGTTAACTGCAGATTTTTAGCTTATTATTTTATTTATGATTCTGTTTTGCAGTTTATTAGATGAACTGGGGATTTTTAAGAGATGTTGTCGTCTTTGTTTATCATGCAAACTGTAGATTTTTACCTCCTAATGCTCAGGGTGGATTTTATTGGTGACTTGACTGAGGGTGACACGATTGTTTTTTTCATACACATAATTATTATAATGATCACACCCCTGTACTCCCAGGTGCTAGCAGTATTCTGCAGAGCATCAAATCCACATTACACAAACAAACAAAAAGCCCCTTTGCTTTCGCTGCATGTCTGCTCCACACTCCGGAGTTGTTATGATATCAGAAACTTCTCAGTGCATGTTTTGCTTGTTCATCCTCTCGTCTCACCAGGGCTCCATCACAGCGAGTCTCTCACAAGTTTGGGTGGAGGGAATGAAAGCCCGTTGTCAAACATCTGTCATATCACAGCAGTGAAGAAACTGAATTTGCTGCTCCATAATATTCCCCCAATAATCTCTCCCAGCGCATGAATAAACCATCAAGTCAGTACTCCAGCAGATTTACTATCTAATGCAATTTCATTAAATTCAATGTGGCCTCTGAACCACTGGTGGTGTCGGTCATCTTGTCCTTAACGGCACTGTAAGAAGGTGCTCAATCATAATCCCGACATTTAGACTGTCCACTCTTAATGTCGGCGTTGGTCCTCCAGAATCTGATGTCAATGAAAACTTTCATGATGATTTTTTTCCCCCCAAAATAGAGCAGAGGGGTGTTATGTTTATTTTTGTCAGTGTATGACCACTTGCTTGGTTGGTGTGTCATGCTTTGCTGCACACAAGCTACTCTGTTTGCAAAAGTGACATTTCAGCAATAAACAAAGGGTGTGTACAGATTTGAGGGAGTGGCTTACAAAGGCCACAACAAAGGCCACCATTCTCATTTCTGTCCACATCCCCACCTGACGCTACGTTGTAGGGTACTGCAGCCAGATGTCGTGGCTTTCCTTCAGCAGTACCAGGACACAGAGGACGATGCTTGGTCACACTCTACATGCTTCACAACAGCAATATCTGGAGGCTGAAGGGGTGAATGTCTTGCAATGACCAGCATATTCCCCAGATTACAACTCCACTGAACATCTGTGAGACTACCTCGCTCACAGGAGCGCTCATCCTCAGACCAGCCACAGCTGGCCCAGGCATCCCCCAAAACATTTGCTTCAGTGCAGGTGCTTCAATTTGGCACATGATTCACCGCCTGGTTCGAAGCACGTGCCAGATTGAAGCAGCTGCATTGAAGCGAATGAGGATCATACCAAAAACGGACTCTTGTCATTTTGCAGTAGCCCTCTTCTTTTGTTGAAATTGGCATCAATGAATTAATCTTTTCATTTTGTTTTGTTACTTTTGGTTGTGATTTTAATTATTTTTTTTTTTTTAATTCAGCAATTGAAACCATGAATAAAAGAATGTTTAACAAATCATTTGCTCAAAGTTTTCAGTGACTGTCAGTGTAGATTTTAAAACTGCAGCTCTTCCATCAAGGTTAATTCATTTCCTCTAGTATTCCTTATTTCCTCCAAAACTTACCTCGCCTCTCTGCAACTTACCTTATTTTTCTAAATAATGTTTGTAATAATTTCCTTGTGTAATTTGGCCCTTTCAACAACCCTGTCTTTTATTCTGATTTAATTGGCTTCAGAACTTTTGATTTCTTCTTCAAATGTTAACGTTACTTTCTCAGCTTCACAGGAATTATCCTGTGAAGCTGCCACTTGTTATCAAATCAAAGATATTTGAAACATTTTTCAGACTAAATAAGCTTTTAAGAAAGTGCCTCGAAAACACAAAAGGACTTCTGCTTTTGTGCATATTAAAGAGCTGCTGATTATGTGTCAGGATCAAACCGGAGATTATCCTGAGATTTTTTATTTATATTGTCAATCCTACAGTTTCCCCGGCCTCTCTTCTTGCTCGTCTTGTCACTTCGTTTCACACACACACCCAAATACACACCAAACTTCAACTGTGAGCAGTGAATCATCCTGATGAGCTGTGGAATGAGGTTGACACCGGTCGTCTTTTATCATCTGCCCAGTTGGAGGTCTGACTCTGGCCTTAAGGAGTGCAATCGGGCAGACAGGACATCATTACAGAAGCACTGGGGGTGATAGCGGCCAGTTATTCCCTGCATTGGCCAGCGTCAGAGTTGAAATAATTAGTCGATTGAGACAGAATGAATCAGAAATCATCTCTGTGATACAACAGACCACACAATGTCACAAACACTTCCCACTTGTCTCCTCCGCTCCTGTTTAATGTCCATCACGGAGCATCAGGACAGCATCCTGCCGTGCCTGAGCATTTTATGTCATTATTTTAGTTCTAATATCAGATACACTGAGTCATTGACAACCCACTTTCCCTGCAACCTTAAAAAGGGGATTTGCAGAGGATTTAACAAAAGAAGACAAATCGTCTAGTTCTGTTTAAAATGTGGAAAAAAAAAGAGAAAACAGACGGGGTGGGTCATTACATAAATAACAGCTCCTCCTGACAAAGAACTGCAATTGATGACACATCAAAAAAAATGTGAGGAATTCTTTGAAATACACTCAGTGCAATAAAAACCTGAGTCAGTCACAACTTCAAAGAGCGCTTCAGCTGATGTCTTACTTCCTGTGTCCTTGAAAAGAAGAAGTTTTTGTGCGTTTCTTATGAATAAACTATAACCATCAGCCAAAGGAATGTTAATAAACATTGTGAAGGACGATTTCCATGCTGTTTTCCTGATTATCATTTTGGCCTTGATCTGTCAGCCCCTCCAGGCACAAACACATTCAATTATATTCAACAAATGGCGTTTGGCTTGACGGAGGAGTCGCAAGGATCGGCTGCGTGGTGGAGAAAGATGCTCAAACCCCAAAGAAAACCTTATGGTCAGGGAGATCAGACACACAAACGAAGCAACGGAGAGTGGCAAGTACAGATGGCAGCATCTAGAGGGGAATGTGACTCGTACCATTTGGAAAGGTCAAGGACAATGTTTGGAAATCCACCGAAAAATATGAAATGAATGCTTTTCAGAAACATGCATCTTTTAACGATCTGCACTTACAGAGGTCCTCCCAACCACACTGAGCGTAATAAGAAGCAGTGAAGCCAAACACGCATCCAAAACAGGCATTTCCACAGTCACCTATATTCTCCACCTCACAGAGCTGGTGGAGGAAGCTGGAACCAAGTATGAGCACAACGAAAGCCTTCATGATTGTCATTGTTTTGGCCTCCATTACAGTCATTTTTTCACCTTATGATTGGATAATAATAAGCTTTGTACATCAGTTTTAAACCATTAATAAGTAAACAAGGCTCAAGCTGTGTTCACATCAAAGGGAATTTCCACCTCCAGTTACTCCTGCAAATACAACCACTGGACTGATGTTAGAGATTCTGTCATACGTGAATATTTGCCCTCAACAGCCAACAGGGCTACTCCTGGAAAAATATGACAACTGTCACTTCCACCATCAACATTGAACCAGATTGCAAATACCGCTGCCTTTTACCAGTTGAAATGTATTTTGCAAAAAAATTGGCAAAAATATGCACTGTGTCTTGGTTGTGGTACAGAATCAGAGTCGGGTCATGAAGCTCTGGACGGCCACAGACGGTGATGACAAACTTGTCCTCCATCTCCTCTGTGATGTCGGGGAAGCTCAACACTGATTGGTCTTTGTGATGCCACGAGATGCAAATTTTTCACTGCAGTTAAAGCTTCTTCAATTTGAATTTCACCTCCACTGACGTCACCAAGCGCTAATTCATCTCTACTCGTGTCTTTGCATTCAGTAGTTACGTAATCACGCAGTGGGTGAAATTCAGTTCACATTTGGTGTGAACGCAGCTAAAATGTTGTTTATTATACAAATACTGGCAATACGTCATGAGTCATTTGTATCAACATTAATATTATAATCTACTTTTCTCAACACTATATGATTGCACTATAACCAAAAAGAACACAGCAGGTAAAGCCATATTTTTTCAACAAGGCAAAACAAAAATAGTTTTAAGCGCTTACACACATTACAGGAACAATTAACCCCTAATTAGACATTTTTAACAGGTAATAAACCTTTTTATAAAGCTTTTATTACAAATAGAAAGTTGTACCATGATGTGACGTTTGCTTTGAAAGTCTACAACATTGGTGGAAAGTGTGAGTCGTGTACACTGAAATCTTCATTCATTTGTTTTCCTCATACACACCGAACAGTCACAGCAGGAACAAAGCAGGTTGTTGGTATTTCCCTTCCTGCAGTGTATTTGTTGATCCTGGATTATCAAATCACAGCTAGCTCCTTCAGACAGTCAGCTGCGGGCCTGCCGGCTACACTTCCTCCACAGATAATGCTCCTTCCTCTGGAAACAAACTGATGCTGTAACCAGACATGGTCACTGTTATTTGTCACAACAACAGCACAGAAACAAAAAAAAAATGTTGTAAATACTACAAAGACAACAACAGTGGCTGACAGACTAAGAAAATGTTTCTTTCAGTGAGAAGTGATAGTGTGAGCTATCACCTCCCTCTGAGTACCTGAATGTCTGACAGCACCAACAGCAAGACAAATGTTTGCAGTGGGATCTGGCCTCCTGCAGGTTTTATGTTCTGCTTATTTTCATGCGGCTGTGACACACGTGTCAGCAGAGAGAGACACGTGATGATAAATTCGAAGGGACATGACTAATGAAAAGTACTGTGCATAAAACAGAGAGAAATACAACTGTTTGCCTGCAGCGTGTTCAGACAAACAGGTGGAGCTCAGTGAGACTTTCCTTGTCAGGTGTCAGGGAGCTCCAGGCTGCCAAATGAGTGCCATCTATTCAGCATAGCTGCTGTGCTAATAATGAGGGCTGAAATGAATGGTGTTGCTTTAGTGTAATTGCAGCAGTGGGAGAAACATGTTCAGAACATTGGGTACAACAACAAGATGAGCTACTGGGGAACTGGAGGCAGAGAGGGAGAGGTGGAAACCAGGAGTGGTGAAGGGCTGATTTGTGATATCAGCTTTTCTTTATCTCAGTATTAATAAGCAGCTTTTTACATTAGTCACTACAATTGACAGAATAACTGCAATATTGAGAATCCCATCAGACTGATCACAGAGCTGGACACTGTCCCCGAGTTCACTGAGAACAGGAAGTTTTAACCCTTTAGTTTCTGCTGCTGTCTTTTCTACGACATGTGGTAAATATGCCACAGATCTTCACTGTAAATCCAAACTTACTCAGTCTACTGAGAAATTCATTTAAACTTTTTAGTTAATTTCAGCACAGCAGCATGAACATTATTAGATCAAACAAATACTGTTGTTGATCCAAAAGAAGTTTTTTTACAAACAGAAATAATTTGTATTATCTGTAATAATTCTGTGTACTAAATAATGGCTACATATTGTACAATGTCAACATTAAAGTAAAACAGTTTTTATTTAGTCAAATTAAAATACACTTTTAAACTAGAAAGAACTCAGAGAGCACACTCCTCTGCTAAAGAATAATAAAGGTCTCAGACTGCACACACTATCATCCTGCAAATGTCTGTAGATCTTTAACAAAAGCCATTAGGATGTTACAAAGTTTTACCCTAAGAATCTAAACATTGTTCATTTTGTTTCCTTCTTAGATGAGTTGGTGGTGTTTTACTGCCCCGACCTAGTTCTCGATTGCCACTGTCTTTGTTAAAACATTCACCCTTTATTCTTTCATTCATTTTCTATCCAATTGGGTCGCGGGGGTCCCAGCTGGTAACGGGAGAGAGGCGGGGTACAACCTGCACAGGTCACCAGTCTAACATATATACACGACCAATTATGCTCACATTCACACCTACAGTCAATTTATAGTAATTGGTAATAATTTGGACTGTGGGAAACCCACGCAATGCAAAGGGAGAACAAACTCCACACAGGAAGGTCTGAGTCGAGATTTGAACCTGTAAGGCAACGGTATGAACCACTGCACCAATTTACCCTTTATGAGTAATATAATGACTTTGGATCAGATCCTATTCTCTGATATTACCTAAAATTTTAATTTAAAATTTAAAAATGTAATAATTTGTTCCTTGGGTAATACCCACAGATACATACCAATGTGTATAGAATGGACGAAGCTAACATGATGTCATCTGTTGATTTGTGCTTGTGTTTCAAAGGCAGACGTTTGACTTTTGAACGTCACCATGTTGGTATTTTTGGGGCTAGAATTGACCATATTTGGATATAAAGGAAGAAATCCAGGACACTGCTCAATGTGTATGAGACTCAAGTTCAGAACTGGTCTCATTTGAAGACCAGGCCTGTCAATCAAACTAACCACGCCCCTTAATTTATTTATTTTTTCAGATGGACCACAAGATCCCTACATACAAGAGTTGACTTTAACTAATGACATCAACATTACCTGTGGAAAAATGTACTGACTGAGTATTTCATGATTGAAACTGATGATTTTTTTTGTATTAAAGTCAATTGGAGCCAGACTTTGTTGGAGCTAATATCTAGTGGCTACTGGGAGTATTGCACTTTTTGTTTGTTTGTTTGTTTTTACTTCTGCATTGCCCTTACTTTTGAAACACAGTTGCTTCATCCATTTCTACAAACAGTCTGTGGCTAGCACCCTATCGCTCAAAAAGAAGTGTTTCTGTAATGTTGCTAATAGTGGGACAAACAAATAATAATAAAAAATCAAATCAAATAAAAAAATAAAAATAAACACAAACAAAACAAATCACCTGTAATCCATATCAGTTTAATGAATCTTCTTTCAATGATCTAAAAAATCTAAACTCATTGACTAAAAATTAAAAAAAATGATGAAGCCTGGAGTTACACTGTGATTTCAAATGAACACATGAGAGCTTTTTTGCATTAATCTTGTTAAAAGGAACTTTAAAAAAGATTCAGATGACAAGGGGGCAGGGTTTAATTACAAAAGTGTAGAAAATAATTGCATTATAACACAATAACAGAATAATCAGGTCATTCATTTTGATAAATTACCTCCTCCAGAGTCACCAGTGAACCTTTAAACTCTGAAGTGGAGATTGTGCCCTTGCAACCAGCAGATAGGAGGAGTGAGCGCTTTAAGTCGGGAGATGCACTGTAGTGCTTTGAAATGCCAACCTATGGAAAATCAATACACGGTGTCAACAGTATTCACTGGACACAGAGCCGCACTCAACATAGCAACAACACAACGTATCTGCATGATAGTTTGACAGATGGATTTACTTGGCAGAAAGATATGACACATTATCAATTCTCATTATCAGCTGTTAAACAGACCTCAGTGACAGGCTGCAGTGTGTGATCAGTCACACACATGACCCACAGAACAGATCAGGTCCACTCAGCATGTTGTATTTATCGAGTGGGTTACACAAAGGCCTGAGAAACAATGTCTCCTCATTTATTCCTCCAGCTTCTTCACATTGACAGAAACCTTTTCTGACCAACAACAGTTTTTGCAAGATGACACTACACACACACAAACTGTGATTGTCTGTGGTGAGTTTTTAACACAAAGTCTGACACTTGAGACCATTAGAGAGCAGATGGCTCGCTGTTTCTCACCATCACCTTCACACACACACACACCGACTGTGACCGACTTTGTTTGGACTATCTAGTTGGTCAACCGCTCCACAGATTTCAGATGAGCTTTTACAATCACCCCTCTGTGTCACCTTGCAACCCCAATTTTTTATCCAGCTATTCCACAGAGGCTGGGATTAACATGCAGGTAACGGGCTGCTGCTTTTACCTCAACTTCCTCAAGGAAAAAAATAAATGCATCTTTCTTTCACTTCATTTCTTGCATGTACATTTAAATCTAAATCAAATTACGTCTTTCACGAGTGTGTGTCGTCCACATGGTTAAATGCTTCATCATTCTCTTCCTTTTTCCACCTCTGTTTGTCTGCCATTAGTGGGAGATGTATACTGTGCTGTGAAGTGATTGTCTGCTGATGATTGCAAAGTGTGATTATGTGTGTTGTCTGACTGCTGATGAAGTAAACAGAAGAGGAGCAAGCACGGAGACAATGAGAATTAAAAGGAATTAAAAGGTTTGTCAGCACAACAACAACATCAAAAAAAAGAAATGGGAGCACCTCCCATTTCTTTCACTTCCTGCCACCGTCATTCATCCATTAATGAGCAAGCTGGAACGGAGTGACTCAGCGTTAAATCAAAGCTTACTCCCAAGCTCGCTCATTATGTCAGGGACAAGCTGAGACAGACAGTCCACAGAGACAAGCTGAGACAGACAGTCCACTGAGACCAGCTGTCCTCCAGTCAGACACTGTGTAGTGATGACAGGAGTCCCCGCAGAGAGATGAAACACACACACACACACTCACAAACACACACTGAGAGTACAACACTTTTGGATGGCACGATAAAAAGGATTTTCCCTGAGATGTACAGTCATGAAAAGTTTATCCAGCTCCTCTTGTCTCACGAACATGCTTTCAGCCATGAATCATGTCCCTTGTTGGTAAGGTAGGTTTGTCCCAGTCAAGTTTTTCAAGTCCTATCTGATACATGTAGTGGTGTAAATGCTAATAAAATATATAACAGACCCATGATTTGCTAAAAGTAATGAGAGTCTCATACACATTGACTGGTATGCTCAGCTTTAAGGGTCGATCCCGCCTCCTCATATCCAAATATGGTCACTTCTGGCTCCAAACAACCAACATGGTGACATTAAAATGCTGATCTCTTGGTCCACAAACCAGCTGGTGATATCACGTTAGCTTCATCCATTCTGTATACAGTCTGTGGTCCCAATCCAGTCAGATCCAATACATATATAGTGGTAGAAATAATGATGAAATGCATATTTGACCCATTTGAAATAACAGCCGTGGACTGCTAAATTTGGTGTGCCGTATTTTCATGGTATATTTTAGAGTTGTGGAGGATCTTCTCTTACAAAAAACTGTGCTTCAGTACCAACACTGGGTAGTAGAGAGACAGACAACAATCACAACAAACTAGCCATCTTTGTAGTTAGCCAGCATGCTACCAGCAGAAACAGCATGCTGCTCAGGATTCAACACCTGAGGCTACATCAGAGCATTACACACATCTCACTGCCTGTCTCTATTCTCATATACTGTATGAGCTACACAGAAACACAGAAGTGGCCAAAGCAATGACTGGCACCCTGACACACAAATACACTGACATGCTCCACAGCTCATCTGAATTCAGAGTTTTCACAAATGTCTACAGGCTCTGTTTCATGAATATTCAGCTAAGCTGCACCTTGACCAGTGTGTCCTACTTTAGAGATCTTTGACACCTCATGGGAGATGTTCAAAAGTTTCTCCTCTAATACATTATGCTTCTGTGTCATATTTGTTTACAATCAATTTGGTGCCGCCACAGTCCGGATGCACAGAGAAAGGTGCCCGGAGGAAGAAACCATGTTTCTGAGCTACCCACTCTTGTAACAGTTCAGTGGGTACGCCTTGGTGGTGCTGGAGGGAGTGCAGAGGAGGGGAGAGCAGAGAGAAGTGAGGGAGGCAGTGTTGAGGGTGCACGCTAACAGCAGAAAGTAGGGAAGGCTGAGGAGGAGAGATAGTGCAGGACTCATTATCATCTACAGCAGTCGAGAGTTTAGCAGACATGAGGAGAGTTGCTTAGGGCCTCCAGCGCACACACACACACACACACACACACACACACAGAGTTTATGCTGCTCTCACCCATTCGATCATCCTGTCTTGCTTTTGACTGCCATCCCTCTTTTCCTTTCCAAATACAGTTCATACATCTTATTTGTGCTTTGTGTTTTTCTCGGCCTCTCTCCCTGGGTGTCTCTTGTTTTGATGAGCGGGTATGAAGAGCATACAGAGTTGGCATCAAGGCATCTGAGAGCTATCAGAAGGAGACAGGCTCTCCCTGGTCGTCTCGCTTTGCTACAGATTGATATCAAGTGTGCTGGAGGACATGCTGTGCATGTGTGCGTTTTTCATGAAAGCCTGTGTGTTTTCGTACAAATGCGTGTGTGTGTGTGTGTGTGTGCCGGGACACACTCGGAAGAGGAAGCGACAGCCCGTCCGTTAATTACGCAAGCTAATAGAGCAGCTGCTGATTCACTCCCGTGTCAGTGAGATTCACAGCGGGGCGGAGAGGCTCGGGCAGGACATGTGAAGCATTAAGATGGACGTGCTGTGACGCCACACAAAGACTACATAAGGTGAAGGGAAGATAGACCCGATGCAGTTCAGGGATTTCCACCATGTCTCTGGAAGGGGACACATCAGAAACCTTTTCAGACACAAGCAGAACTGTGGGCGCTCATAGGATTATATTCAAAAAAGGAAAAAAAAAACCTCAAAATGTTCTAAGTTTCTTAAGAGGACTTCAAACCCCAATATTTTGTTAGGATTTTTCATCTTTTTGAAACTTCTCTTTTGCTTCTGACTACCATCTCCCTCCATATATCCCCTGAGCCCTCCTGGCTAACTTGTTTCCATAGCAACATGTCCTCAGCCAAACCCTACCACTTTGAGTTGACACAAAACACACAGCAGGAGTGGTAAATTAGCTAATTAAAGTTAATTTCATGAGTGTGACCCAACATCTCCTGTGTTTGAGATAGTTACATTTTAATGAGAATGGTTGTTTGTCTATATGTTAGCCCTGCGATAGGCTGGCAACCTGTCCAGGGTGTACCCCGCCTCCTGCCTGATAACAGCTGGGATAGGCTCCAGCAGACCCCTGCGACCCAAGTGTGGAGAAGCAGATATAGAAGATGAGATGATTTTCAATGTTCTATTCCATTATCATATTTTTTTCTCACTATTTTAATTTAATTTTAATTTCTTTGTAATGTTTTGTATACTAATTCTAAACTCTGTTCAAGCTAATATTGACGACCGAATATGAATTCATCCCTTTTATTTACTGAAAATACCCATTTTGGATTGAAGTCAGTTGGGGCCATAGTTTTTAGGAACCAGCCTCTAGTGGCCATCAGTAGCATTGCACTTGTTGTAATTCCCCATTTCTATGTATAGTCTATAATGAATCATAGATATTGATTGCCATAAATTTAATCATGATTCTTGTTAATGCTGCAAAGAAAGAGCTTGATTGTGGGAGCAGCTTATACACCTCTCACTGTCCTACTTGAGATGCCTGAGAGGCAAATACCTCAACTCTATTTGGTCCAGAGGAGTCTTTGCCTGCCAACACTGCTGCTGCTGCTGCTGCTGCTGCTCTACCTGGCCAGATCAGATGGGAACGGAGATAACGTCTCTGCTTATACGCTTTGGAGCAGCGTGAAAACAAACACACCTCCACTCTGCAGCTGAAGACAGCCGTGTTGTAAACACTGTCCAAGGGAGAAAAAAAGAAGTAGAAGGAGGGGAAGAAAAAAAACAGAAAAACACTCTTTTATTTGGCTATTTCAGATGCTGGTTGTTCTGCTGTGGATAGCGGTGCGAGATAAATCTCACAAAAGGGAGCAGTGTGTGGGCTGGGCCCCGAAAATAACACAGCGTCGCTTTGGTTTAAAAATATTATGTGAAAAAATATGTTAATTCTTTGTACAAAACACGAGTATCCTATTTAGCATTCCAGTTTCTGACCTACTTGTTACACACAAATGAGCCATGCTTGAATAACTTTTGTATTTTGCAGAAGAATGGGAAAATATTAACCTTGAGGGTGTCCTGATTTGTGTGTCTCTTTTCTCTCTTTTGGCTGCTGTAATACTATAGAGTAAATGTGTTGATATGCAAAGTGCAGTCAAATGACAAATAACATCTAGTGAAGAAAAAATGCTAATTCTATACATGAATAGGAAAGTAGAGCTATTGAAGATTCATTTGGGTCAGATTGGTTTATTTTTTGTTGGCAGCCTTAGAGCTCCTGGTCGTCTCAGACCAGATGCTAATCAGAGGTCACACAGAACAAGAGGAGGCAAAGTTTCAAAAGCCATATTAATGGGTTTGGATGTGCTAGCATATATAATATAAAACTGATATTGTGTTTGCACAATCTCCTCCACAGCAGTCTTCAATAATGACATGAAATTGTGCTGGCAGACTCTTGAAGCTGGCTTGAGTTGTGCAGGATATCATGACAAACATTAAGGCCCCGTCCACATGGAGACGGGTTTCAGTGTAAATGGCAAAGTTTTTCATCGTTTACGCCCTGCGTCCACATGGAGACGGAGATTTGGCATCCGAAACCGATACTTTTTGAAACCAGGTCCCAGAGTGGGAAAGTCTGAAGACACCACCCGCTGCGTCTCCGTGTGGACGGCGAATGCCGCCGTAGCCCCGCCTCTGACCCTTAACTCGCCTGCACAACCCCGACAACAACAGTAAAAATGGTGGAACACAGCGTCACGTTCGTGCTGCAGCAGCTACTGGGCTTGTTTTGACTTTTACAGCAAAATCTTCTGAAACTACACAACTACCATGAGCAACAAGTGTGTGTTGTTGTGGGTGTTGGTTTTACCTCGTACGAGTTTAATGCACATGCTCCGTGCCTTCTTCCTCGTTTTGGTGAGTTTCTGTGGAAGCGTTACAGCGCCACATACAGGCCTGACATATTGACTACAGCGTTTTCGGCTTTTTCATGTGGACGCAGATATAAATATCCGTTTTCAGGGGAGACATATTCGTTTCATCTCTGACGGGGCCTAAGTCTTAAGGAAGTTAGAAGGAAGGAAGGTAAAGTAGTGCAGATTTCCAAATTATAATTATTATCGTACATTGCATTGTACATTGCATTACTGCATTATAATTAAGTAACCCTGTCAAAAATTGATGGATGAAGCCGCAAGGGCCAAAAAATGAGGGCAATACGGAGGTGAAAAACGTGCAATACCCCCAACAGCCACTAGATGCTGGTTCCAGAAAACTCTGGTTCATATTGACTTTAATAAAAAATGGCCATTTTCAATCATAACATACATTTCTCCACAAGTCATTCAGATGTCATTAGTTAAAGTCAGCTCTTCTTCTCACTGATCTGGTGGATCACTGGTCTGAAAAAAAAGTAGATTTTA
>OOFC01013218.1:18863-34463 GCA_900323345.1 Pseudochromis fuscus | reverse complement strand
CTTGGGTGATGACAAGGAAACCAACAAATCTCAAAGACCTTGAGACATACTCCAAAGAAGAGTGGGCCAAAATCCCAGTAGAAACCTGCAGCAACCTTGTAAGCAATTACAAAAAGCGTTTGGAGGCCGTAATTGCAAATAAAGGCTTCGCCATAGACTATTAAGCACAGGGTATGAATAATTTTGGACATGCCATTTTTTGTTAATGAATTTAAATAAAATAAAACAATAAGTTGCATGAAAGTAAAAACACTTTGGAGTACTTGTTATCAACCTCTAGCACATTTGTAGGTCACTTGAAAAGAAATAAATACATACATACAATGTACACACCACAAAAACTCCAAAACTGCAAGGGGTATGAATAATTTTGGGCTTAAGTGTAAATACAAAATGGCAGCTTTAATTAAGCTGGCAGTAAACAAACAAGCTGCAAATCAAACCAACATATTCAAGTCAAAAACAGAGGAGAACCACATCCTGACAGCCAGAGAGAAACAGGTACATACAAAGTGGATCAACTTGTTTTGTTTGTGGGACAACTAGTTATTCCCTAATACTTATGAACTCAGTAGCAATACCTGTTTGCTTAACATATCTGACTTCCACTGAAGTCACTGTTAAGTCTCTCTACAGCTAAATGTTCAACATACAAGCTTTACCTTCATTTACATTCCCAGATGATCAGATTCTGTCAAATTTATCATTATCATCAACACTGTAAAGGCCAACATAGAAGTTGTCCTTTGTTAATGTTATAAATGTTTGTTACACTCACTGCACTGCAGGAGGAGCTGTCCACTGCAGCAGGTGTGGAGGAGGATCTGCAGGAAGGAGCAGCTGTAGCTGAAGAGCAGAAACCAAGTGCAGAGGAGGGCAATAAGGAAGATGATTGTCCTCAGACATCATGTCAGGATACAAATCCTCAGTCGTTCTCCGTTGAAACGACCCCAACATTCCCCTTTCAGTAAGACTTAATGCGAGTCGTCTGACACTTTGAATCACTGCAAGCACGAATCCTCACAGATGGTTTCTATGTGTTCATTCCAGCTTCAGCCCAACCAGCTCTCCACATCCAGGATACTCTGGTACTAAATCCCCTGGTTTCCTGTTCTCTCTGCACTCTAATCCCAGCACACCCGGCTTCTCTGGATTTGGATTTGATGTGGGGTCATCGCAAGACGAGGTGAGAACCAAGCAACAAGGAATTAATGACATGATAGAAATGAAACGCTTGTCTGATTTTTGGAATTACCTCCAAGTTTTTTTGCAGGACCCATCTTTTGCTTTTCCTGGATCTTTTTTTAACGAGAAGGTAACGTGATGTTCTTTACTTCACACAGTTTAATAACTAAAACTGAAATATCAAAAAATTATGGGTCATTTTTCTCCAGAAAGCAACTGAAACAAAGTCTCCGAGCTGTAAGTATAAAATCACTATCTGTTAGTATGTATTTGAGCTGCAGGTCAGTTTGTGTGATTTATTTTTTTTTTCCACAGGCCCTGATTTCCTGTTTGTCCAGCCTGAACAAAGTGAAGACTTCCAGTTTGGCTTCACCTCCCAGAGTCCTCAGGCTGCAAACAAAGCCAACAGCAGCGATGAGTTTCCTTTTTCATTCAACTTCTAACAAAAACGTCTGGGTGTTTTGTGTGTGGAAAAAGTTCTTATTTTTCCTCATTTCATGTTCTGTTAAATGGCTCCTATTAATCTCTTGTACGTGTAATTTAAAGGTTCATTTCAACAACTGTTCACATAGCAGTTAACAGGATTGTTGTAGTTAAATGCTTTATTGTAGACACAGATAACATCTCAAAATACACAACAGGAGTTCATAATTCTTTACAGATTTCCCTGTTTTCAAGTACAGTAGTCATACACTGTGTTTAGTGATTTGCTGTTTATATATAAAAAAGGAAATGAACACTGGTTCTTCAGAAATTTTAATTTAGTAGCTTTAGTTAAGAAAACAACAAGACTAGAAAACCTTGTTTTTATTGAGGATCTTGATCATCTGATTTCTGGCTCAGAATTTTTCTTATTCTGGTTACATGTGATTTTGGAAAACAAAACATTCATATCATTTACATCCAGTTACTTTGCACATAATATATTCAGAAGTTATTCTGTAAAACTTTGGTTTAATGGCACAGTTGCTTGTGTGTTTACAGCAGTGGTTTTAAAATACAAAATTCTCTGTGCCCAAAGCCTCCGTGAATGAATATTTTAAGGACACTATTACATCACTAAATATGCTGGAGAAACACTGACAACAGACTGACATCAGTGTTAGTATTTATAAAGTTTGTTATTATGATGGTTTATTCTTGTTCTCATGAGGATCAGACATCAGGATACTGTTAACATGTCTGAACAACGCATGCTGCGAGGTGGTCACTGCGTGATCATTCATGTGAATGGAAATAGCTAAGACTGGACAGAGTTAAGGAAAGGCTTACATCTGATCAATTCTAGAGATGGAAAATCAGCAGTTAGGTACAGACTGGGGAAAGGCCACACGTGTAACCAAGCTAATGGGCTGTTATGCCCACATGATACTAATCCTGACACTCTTATCAAGTCATCACCTATTAAACCACAACTGGAGAGCAGACGTTTGGCAGTTTTGAGAAGAAGAGGGCAAATCTGTGGACAAGCAGGGACTATTTAGTCTTTTACATTAGAATATTGATAACTTTGCAAGGCCTTGACCTTACTGTTAAAATTGCCTTGAGATGACTGAAGAGAATTGATCTAAATTGAAGTTGAGTTTTGAGGGAGGGATAACTGAACAAAAAAAGAAATCGCTTTCCTAATAAAGACAATAAGAGTGTGTTCACCTAAGACGCATCTAACAAACCGAGTGTGAACACTCCTGAAGATAACCCCATAGGTCCAAGGAACCAAGGATGGAGAGATAAGAGGTTAGAAGGTGCAGGTGAAGAACATAGCGTGGTTGGAGAGAAGCTAAAATCCAGAGTCAATGCTGATGGAGCGTCGAGTCACATGTTCAATCTCTCCGGGGACGTATTCGGAGAAGCTGGTTTGGTATTTGGCCAACATTTTTAGCAAAGGCCGCATATTCAGCCACCACTGGACCTTTGGCATCCGATGCCTGGAAAGCAACAGAGGATAGTCATTAATACTGAGCAGGAATTTACAAAAACAGCTCATTTGCATTTTGGCTCAGCTTACTCAAAATCAGTTGCATCCTTCAGGTCGGTGACGGGGATGAAAGAGATGATCTTCCTGTTGAGGCCAAGCACGCAGGCTGTATCTGGTGAGTTGGCGAACACACGACCTTGTGGAAAAAAGAAAACAAAGGGATGAACAACAACACTTTTTATGAACACCATTAATGACTGTACAGTGACCTCACCTTGTCGGAAGGTTTCAGTCAGTTTCTCTGAAATCCACTGAACTGCCCTCACACCCAACTTTGTGCCAAAGTTTCTATCAAAAGGAGAAGGCGCTCCTCCCTGAAGTAGAGAGACACACACTCAGTATGTAAATATGTCACAGCTAACAGGTTGACTCGTATGGTGGCTATCTACCTGCTGCAGGTGGCCCAACACGTTGACTCTACAGTCGAAGACGCCTTTACCCTCTGATGAATAAAGCTTGTGGATGAAATCTGTTGTGTAGTTTTCATGGCATTTTTCATTCCTGTTATGACCCGAACAACAACATGAAAAAAAAAATCCAAAAAGGAGGAATCCCACAAAACTACTGCAAGCAACAGCTTCAGCAGGCCGATGAAGACAGAGAAATATCTCTAGCAGCTACAGCAACTTTTAGAACTGCAGTGAAATTTGCTGCATGGACATTACACTAATGATAAACAATACATATAATACCATAATCATCCTCAGCTGTGGTGGAAAGTACATTTACTCCGTGCGGCACTTGAAGGAGCAGTGTGTAAAGAAGAAATGTCATTTATTAACAGTGTGTTCATTAGTGTATAATCAAGTGAAAAACAGGAATGTTTGTATTTGGAATCCACCCTCATATCTACAGAGGAAGCAGGTTTAGTGAGAAGTTTGATAAACAGAGGATTGGACTTATCATTTACCACAAAAACAAACAACGGAGCGTGAATCATCGCCATCAAAAAAGAGAAAACATGAAGATGAAGGAAATAGAAATGTGGACAGATGAAGGCCAGGAAACAAGGAGAAACACTGGAGCTGTCTTTCCCAGATGGAAATCTCTGATGAAGGAAAAATGTTTTCATGCTGTTTTCTGTTGCACAGCTGATGCAGCAGACCAAGACAAATGCTCTTTATTGTTTCCAACATGGACTGTGGACACGTGGTGTTTTCCCAAGTCAATGTAAAAAAATGCCTAACTGCTACCAAGATTGTCATTTTACATTTATAGAAAAAAGTGGAAATGATCTTTGATCAGCCCACAGCATCATTTAGTGACACTGAAAGGAAATAAACTTTGGAGCTTCTGCCAGCAACAACTAAAACTGACACACTTTCTAATTATTGTTTGTAAAGTTACCAAGTGAAAAAATATGTTTCCTACTAGCACTATCAGACTAAATAGACAAAATTAGGAGACTGTTTGTGACATTAGCTGACTGTTAGCGACATTATGGCTCCTCTTTGTTACATCTATTATTTGGGGGTGATTCTGAGATCTGTCAGTGTTTGCTCAGTGTTACCTCAGTACTAAGCCTCGCTGGATGTCCTTCTTCATCTTTTCAGTTAAATGGTCCACGTTTGTCTGTAAACAATACACATCGTTTAGGAATACAAAGACTGCTGTGACCATCACCAACAGAAGGTAAGTAGAGGCAACAGTAGTTTTTGTTTTTTTTACCTTGAGGTCATGAATGTTGAAGTGGTCTTCAAATATGTAGGCTGCGTCAGCACCCACAGCGATACCAGTAGAGGTGGCCAGATAGCCACAGAATCCACCCATCGTCTCCACCACAAACACCCGCCTCTTGGTGCCGGAGGCAGACTGCTTGATCTTATCACAACCCTAAAGAACAAGAATTTAAAACCACAACTTGAAGTGGGGATTGTAGCCAAATGAGGAAAAAGATGAGTCCAGCTACAACCAGAGACAAGCATCTGGAAAAGACAAAAGCTCCTCTTTACAGAAAGGATGATAAGACAAAACATGGCTGCTGCGTGTATGTGCTAACCTGCCTTCAAAGTTAGATAAACCACTCATTTAGCTTTGTGGTTACTTTGTTTGTGTCTGCTCAGCTTTACCTCCATTGCCGCGTTGACAGCGGTGTCTGCTCCCACACTGAAGTCAGTTCCGGGCACGTTGTTGCTGATGGTGGCAGGGATGATGCACATAGGGATGCAGAGCTCATCGTAGTGACTGCGAGCTTCAAACAGCTCCAGCACACCTCTGTATGCCTTCAACCGAGACATCAACACTGGAAGTAAATACACAGTTAATTCAGATGTAATACTATGAAGTCGGATAAATATTTTACCTCAAAGCCTCCAATCACAATCAGAGCTGAGATGTTAAACTTGGTGATGGTCTCCACAATCTTCTCCATGTGTTTGGTGGGAAGAGTTCTGAATTTAAAAATCACTCCATTAGTTTCACAAAGACAGTCTGCTCATATTATATAAACCTCACACTGACAGTATCCATGTTTAAATGTGTGTGCCTTGCAGGTTAGTTATTAATAAAACGCTGCTTTCTCTCACCGTTTGGTTCCCAGCAGCGAGCTTCCTTGTCCCGTCCATCCGGCCACGGTGTGCCACTCCATCTCAAACACCTGTAGAAACACAGGAAACCTCTCAGTCTCATACATTTCTCTGTTTATCTCTTTACTGTGATAAAAACACATCTTCACCGCTCCGTTGGCAAGACCCAGAAAGCCATCATGGACACCATAGACTGTGTGTCCGTGAGCGAGAGCCAGCCTCACAGATGACCGCACAGCCGCGTTCATCCCTGCAGCCGGGGCGCCCACGTTCAGGATTGCCAGAGAAAAATTACTCTGAGGGAGTCAGATAAAAAGGAGCACATCTGGGTTTAAACTGTAGCATTATGTAAAAGATTAAAGCTGTTAGATGTGTGTGAGGGACATACCTTTGACTGCGCCGGCTTCTGGAAGGCGAGAAGTTTGTAAATGTTCCAGTTGTTCTCAAAACTCCTGCAGGGACATCAGTGTTATTCTGTTTGAGGTCTTTTATTATTTGTAACAAATGAATCAAGAAAATTTAACAGTTTGCATGATGGAAAACAGTTCAAATAATTCAGAAAATTCAAGAATTGAAGAATTACACAACAAAGTTTTATAACAGTTGATTATAATTGAATAAATTTCAGCCCTCACCCTCCTCGCAGTTTCACGGCCTCGTCAAACCTCTTCTCATTCATGGTCGTCTGCACCAGTTTAGTCTGTAAAGGACGGTGCAGTAAGACCACAGATTTCTTTTTAAGTGTTTTGTTCAATAAAATCAGTGACAGCTGAGACACTCACCATTTCCACACACTCCATCAGAGGCAGGCGGACAGCGTGGTTTCCTGACAGGCCGATGACGCAGGCTGGGGTGTCAGGAGATGCCTCCATCAAAGCGACCACTGCCTCCACGCCCAGTTTACTGCTCTGAAAATACACGTGTTCACACACATGCAGATTATAGTAATTAGTAAGCTGTGAAACGTACACAAAGAAACAATTTACTGTATGTACACATCTGTTTCCAATATTTGTATTTGTATTAAACTATTTTGTCAGGTTTCTTTAAAAATGATTTCTGAAACATTCACAGATTTTGTTTTGCTTGTATGAGGAGATCTTATTGTGTATTACATTATAAAAAGTAACAGTAGTAATTGTTGCAAGACAACATCTTGCACAATAATTTATTCAAATAATCAGTGAAAGTATCATTGTGCAGGATTTAGTGCCATCAACCAGGGAGGTTGCAGACCTCCATCTTCCAGGTGTGTATGAGGACCTGGTGGCTGTCAGGTGTCAGAAACCTTTCTACATACAAACTGTCAAAGATGTCATCATCTACGACCACATGGTTTTGAAATAATATATCTAATGATGAGGAGACTTTAGGAAGATATTGGATGTAGAGGTTAGTCTGTAAAACTGTAGCTCAGAGCTTCATGGAAGATCCACAATATTATTTTTACCTGTTAGTGGCTGTTAACAGTTTATTGTCAACAATGTCAGTGGCTAATGTCGCTACTGCTGCTAGCAGCCTGCTGGTAACATGACAGGTAGCAACATTAGTCATCGGTTAGATATTTTCCTACAGTGAGTAAGGGAAAAATGTGTTGGTAACTATGTCCACGGCCATGTTAAAGCTAGCTAATGCTATCGAACCACAAAGAGCATTTCGATTGGTCTGCTGCATCAGCTGTCCAGCAGAAAATAGTGTGAAAACATTTGTCCCTCATCAGAGATTTCCATCTGGGAAAGACAACACCAGTGTTTCTCCTTGTTTCCTGCCCTTGTCTGTTAGCATTTCTATTTGCTTCATCTTCATGGTTTTTCTACTTTGAAGGCAATGATTCATGCTCCGTTGTTTCCTGGATGACTGAAAGAATAGCTGTACATTCTCAGAACAGACAGCAGGTGTCAAAGATAACAGAATATAAAACATAAGACATAATGTCCACCTCACCAGTATTCTGTCAAATGCTGACGGGGTTCCTCCTCGCTGAACGTGGCCGAGTACTGTCACTCTGGTGTCGTAGCCCAACCTCTTCACCACGAGCTTCAAACATACATGGAAATATTTAAAATCCTAAAACAACACCTTACAGTGAAGTAACCAATAAAGCAATTATTTACGTATATCTTCAAGTGTTACATTACTAAATCAGCTGGAGCGAGCAAACGCAACAAACTGTCCGATGATATGGAGTAAAGATGTATTTTGTAGACATCTGTAAAGTGAGTTGAGCTCTTGGGTGATGCGCAGCTGCTACACGAAGTTTTTGAACTTACATCTTTCACATAAGTTGAGGAGATGGGTTTTCCATTTCTGTCTATGGCTCCTTCTGCAATGATGATAATGTTCAGTCTGGACCCCTTTATGCGGCTCTGGAACAGACCATATATCAACATATCAGCACAATCCTGCCTGTAATTTAGATTCTAGCTGAAAATAATAAACTATTAGAGTGTTGCATTAAATTAGCTAAAAGTAAAAAACAGTTAGCTAGAACTATGACTGAAATATTTACTGTCCCTGGGATCATGTTAGCATGCAGCTTTAATGTTGTTGCTTCAGGAGCATATAAGAGATGCTTCATGTGTGTAGATTTATGTGTGTTTTACCGTCTCCAGACGACCACACATGCGGTCCTCCCAGCCCTCCTGTGGAGGAGCCTCTGGAATGAAGAGCCAGTCAGCCCCCGATGCCAGAGCTGACACCAAGGCCAGATACCTTCAGAATACAAGCACAATTATTTGTTGGATTTAGTACCGCTGTTCATTGTAGGACTTTGATTGGACATTAGTGATCTGGTGCTCCATCTGAACTCTGACTGGAAATTTAAACTTATCAAACCAGTTTGATTAATTTGAGTCCGTATCTGATCCAGAATCTGAAAGCAGACAGTACCAACATTCACCATATGTAAGATCACAGCAGGATGTCTGATCACAGAGATCACTGCAACATCACTTTACCTCATGATTTGAAACTTTCACTATGTGTAGTATGAACACACACTATTAGAAAACTGTAGATATTAGACTTCAAAAGCAGTAAGAATTATGGGCCAGGTTAGTTTGATGAAATTTGAGGACAACAGGAGGGTTAAAGGGTCAGACCCGCCTCCTCACTCCTCTCTTCATATACAAATACAGTCTCCCGGCTGCACACAACCAGCATGGCGACATTCAAATGTGAAACTCCTGGCTTCAAAATGCAAGTCCACAAACAAATGGGTGACGTCACATTAGCTTCATCCATTCAGTATATGGCCTGTGGTCGGTACTGCCCATGCAGAGCAGGAACAGATGCTCTGACTGTTGATTCCGATGCTGCATCAAGAACTAACTGTTCACCTGCTGCTTGATATATCCACTGACTCATCAGTCACTTCCCCTGCAGTGGGTTTGATGTTGTGGCTAAACAATGTTTACTGGAACTGTAACAAAACGGCAACAAAAAGTGATTCTCACCCACAGTGTCGTCCCATGACCTCAAGGACAAAGGTGCGCTGGTGGCTGCAGGAGGTAGAAAACTGTTAAAACCATTGAAACACTTTCACAGCAATTATGCAAGCAAACAGAGAACATGCTGATGTGGGAGAACAAGTCCAGGCACATGGAGATCCTGTCAGAGAGGCCTAAACAAGGAGCAGCTCACATTCCTTTAAAATCTAATCAGACTTTATACAGGTATAAATGTATTGCAACATAAGTCTGATGTAGGACTGAGATGCTTTCAATCGACAAAAACAGTAAATCCTCTCAATCAAAAACCTGGAACCAAAGAATATTTTGTATTTTTTAATGACAAACTGGTTACTGAGGAATTTTCAATTAATAAACTCAGTGACTGTCACTGTTTGATCAAACAGCCTTCATCCCTGGCCAGTGTCAATTAGTTTGTCTGACCTCTGTGCGGTCGTCATGATGGCGTCGATGATCTCCATGATGCGGTGCAGGGCAGAGTCAGCGCCGATTGTCATGTCGGTGCCACAGAAATCGTTGTCTATGGATCCGACGAGGCCAACAATGTTCAGGTGGCTGTGCTGCTGAGCCAGAGAGTTGGTGATTCTTCCTGCAGTGTCACACACACACACACACACACACACACATACATTCTTAATACAGAATCACTGTTGACATGAAACAAATTTGTATACTGGACAAGGAAATGATGCTTTAAAGGACTATTTCACCACAGAATAAGATTATATTTATCCTGTTCTTTCCTATTTGGACTTTGAGCACATAATGAGAAAAAAAATGTGCCTTTTAACCACTGCCACTCCAAACTCAATCCATCCTTTTTCAAACTTTAAATTTCTATCAACTTCTATCAAAATGAGCAAGTACCACAATTATTTCATTTTTCCATTTCAAATAGTATCAACTGAGAAGACAACAGTGATCTAAGTAGTTACAACCAAACTCCTCAGTCTGAAGAAACTCCTGGAATCACTGGTAAAAAACCAGTTCAAAGCATTTCTCTCAGAATATTGTGTTTTTAACTCCTCACCAGTCCAGTTTCTGACCTGTGCTTGGTACCGTCTCTGCTCTTACATTAGTTGTTTTCATTGGCTTAGTTGATTAGTGTCAGACATTAGGCTCAGTTCTGGGCCCTGTCCTGTTTAACAGTAATAACGACAAAGCTGTCTCTTTACACAGATGACACTCTTCTGGTTTGTTACCTCCACCAAGGAGGTTATGTTTTTGCCAACATTTGTCTGTCTGTCTGTTTGTGTGTGTGTGTTTGTTTATCTGTTGATTTCCAAAATAACTCAAAAAATTACGGACGGATTTTGATGAAATTTTCAGGGATTGTCCAGATGGGGATAACGAACAAATGATTAGATTTTGGAAGTGATACGGATCACCGTCTGGAACCAGGAATTTTTTGAATGATTCTCCTCGCAGTCTCTCCTCGAAGGTGTCCATGTTGATATGCTGGCGCAAGCGCAGTGCAGTTGCTTGTATTGATTTTTACACATGCGCAGTTGCTCGTGCCCTCCGCGCACAGGCGACGTGGTCACATTTTTTGAGCTGCACATGGACACCTCCGCACCTGTCCGCGCCTGTCTGCTCGAGCGCTTGCTGACGTGTTCGAATACGAGATTTACGTGATGCAGAGCCTCGTGCACCAACGCGCACATGCTGACGCGGAAAGTATGAATTGGCCTTAACAGTGCTTGGCGGAGGTCTGCGCTCTCAGAGTGCTTTTCTAGTTTGGTTTAAAATCAACCTGAAATTAAACTGTCTTTTTAATCCTTTTACATCACATCACTGATCGTATTGTTGACTCACCTAATGTTAGCAAAAAATGTTTTAAAAAATTATGTTTGTTTCAGCAATTTCAACCAATAGAATAACTCTGCTAGAAAACGTGGACAGACAGTAGTAGCAGCTATAGTTGTAGTAACCAGGTGTTAGTTGGAACAGTATCATTAGTTATTACCAACGTTAGCTAGCAACTCATCCTGTTATCTTTTAACGTTCCACGTGTTTTATCTCATCTACATATATACTTATTTTTTGCCGAAAAATACGTCACAATACGGACATTAGAGTCTCTGAAAATACAGTCACAGGTGGACTTTGCTGCTAAATATCCAGCTTGTCAGTTGTCATGCTTTATGTTGTGTGGGTTTCAACAACAGTGTTCACCACCAGGCCATCAGGCTCTTCAATATAACAACTACACTGAGGAAATTAAAATGCAAATGTTTTCTTGCCAAGGATTTTTGTTGCAGTCAGGGTAAAAATTCCAAAGGACAATTTCCCCACATTTCAGTTGACAATCGGACATGCCTGAGTGGTTTTATGACATGTGTGCAGTCAAAGAGCATGTACTGCTGCATGCACTGCTGCAAAGCCTCTTTAAAGTAGACAGAGCACAATGCGGATAGGTTTTCTTGGTGCGATATATCCTTGTGGAGTACTCACTTGGGCTAAAAAATGCCATCGCTTTTTCACCAAACTGTCACACCGTGCCTCGACTCCCGCAAGTTTCTCGAGATCAGTCCATCGGTATGTTGATGGCGGGAAGAGGCCAGACAGAAGTCATGACACAATTCCAAGTGTCTCCAATGACACTATCCATCAGAAACAGATTGATGCTCTCAGAAACTCGATGCCACGGCCGATCAACTTAGTCTTGGCAGCAAATGGTGATCACACCAGATATTGATGACCATGCATATTTCAATTTATTTATTTAAGAGGATAAACCCCTTGAGATGCACCATCTTGTTTTCAAGAAGGTCCTCAATACAAACAAACATTACATATGTTGTTAATATTTTTGTATAGTTATCCAATTACAGAATAAATAATTTCTTTATTGTTGACTAGTTTCAGGTTTTTCTTAATCTGAAGTGCATTTATTCTGAAACTGGATTCTAGTTGTGTCATTTGAAAACCAAAACTGGATTTTAAGTTTTTAAATTCCCTCTGTATAAATAGTCACACCTCATAAAGTGCAGCACTTCAGTACTTGAATATTTTCGATTCAGTTTATTGTTTCCATTAAAGATCATTTTATTTTTGTTATATCTGTTCCCTCTCTTGTACACTTCCTTATTTTTTAATGTGTAATGTAAATAGTGCTGTATACATTATTTCATTTTTTGTCTGTATTATTATTTATTAGCAGTCTCCTGTTTTTAAACATTACTTTTCACTTAGTTCTCCCACTGCTGAGTGCACCTATTCTTCTTGTTGCACATATTTCATTGTATTGTTGACCCTGTAGAAACTTATACAAGACAAATAAACTTAAAACGACCTTGTCTCTTGTTTGTCTCTAACTTAACACTGTTACAAATAAAGGAAACCGCACTGATTTTATTCTAATGTGTAGTGAAAATCTTACATCAACCTTGTTAGCACCTCTCACCTTTCTGCACAAGCTCAGCGAGCAGGTCACTCCACTCGCTGCGGAAGATGTTTGCTCCGGTGAGGCTGCCGTCACCACCGCACACACACAGGTTGGTGATGCCTTTCTGCACCAGATTGAAGGCAGCGGCGAGCCGACCCTCACGAGTGGTGAAGGCTTTACAGCGGGCGCTGCCAATCACTGTCCCACCCTGCAGAGAAGATGCCATTTCACAAGTCAAACTCAGAGATGAAGATGAAGACAGGATGATATTATCTGTCAGTAAAAGACATGACACTGAAGTGGTTCCCAGTCTTTGGACTGCGACACAAGATGAATTTTTAAAACTAATTTTCCAAATGAAACTTTCTGAAAAAGTGGAGATCTCCCAAATTTAATGAATACTAAAATGAGGTCAGGAACCGCTGCTGTACTCAAACAAGGTGAGGGGGGTGAGACAAACAAAAAAAACTGTGCATTACATGCAACACGTGTTGAGTCAATCCAAAAAGGACAGATGATGAGTTTGCTGCATTTTTAAACTGATCAGGCTGAAAACTCATGCAGCAGTTCTTACCGAGTTATGACCAGGTAAAGGGAGAGAAGACGTGGGAGACGAGGGAGGAAATGATAAAAATCTGATTAAAACTACGAAAGGGGAGGGAGAGAAAGAGAGTAAGATTTAGGAAGAAACAACAGAAATTCTTGAACAATTAAGCTACAGAAAAGTGTTTGGATTGATGGGTCAGTTCCTGATGTCATTGGTAAAAACAGCTTTTTCAGTTAAAACATATGCTGCGAAAATGCCCATTAAAGCTGCTTTGATGATATTTAAACCTACCAGTTGGATGATGTTGGTCACACTGTGCCAGTGTGCCTGTTTAATGTTGTCTCCTCCATCCACCAAACCCTGGTATCCCTGAAATACAGTAATTATGATAAAAACAATATACAAAAACATACCCACCAAGGTGTATGTTCACATGGATCGTGGTGGTTTGTTTAAATATTAACTTTCTGCAGTTAAAAAGGCTGCAGTTTCAGGATGATATTTCTAGGACAACCTGGATGGGGCAGGTGTGGCTCAGGTGGTCCCTCAATGGATCGACTGTAAGGACATAAATTGTGAAGTGCATCTGTCGACCTTAGCTACGGCAAAAACTGCAGTCTATTTATTTACATTTGACTATACCTGACCTATTAAGATTGTGAGCTCTCTTTTGAATATAACTGAGTTGTGAATTTTGCCTTTTCAACTAAATTGTTTTAATGCACAAATTTAAAATGCACATAACAGCTGGACAACACAACTGTAGTTAGGTACAAACAGTTGTGACTGCTTAATGTTACTATTCCTGTCCAATTCAAAACACCAGGTTTGTGTTAAAATGAGGAAATTCATCCATTGACTGGGTGACACTGTCGTGAAAATCTAGTGTCCTACAATTGTGGTCCTGAAACTGCAGCTCATCCGTTTACCTCATTAATCAGATAGACCTTGGCGCCGACATAAATGCCCATCCTGGTCACAGCTCGGACAGCAGCGTTCATCCCTGAACCAACAACATTACACAGAAGTATTACACACAAACTGTTGCCCCATGTTTCTGCGTGAGGAAATCCAACTGTGTGAGGGTGTGATTTCATTATCAGTTATCGGGCAAAGGTGCTGCATCTGCTCTGTGGAGATACAGTAGTCACTGATAAGCTCTGATTGTGTGATGTGCCACAGGGGGGAGGACTTCTCAGATATGTTATTTATTAATAATAACAATAATAATAGCTTGGATTTATAGACTATTTATTTATAGACTATTTATAGACTCAAAGCGCTCACAGAGACCATTGTTCTTTCACACCCATTCATACTGGTGGTGGTAAGCTAAGTAGCCACACTGCACTGGGGCAGACTGACAGAGGTATGGCTGCCAGTTTGCGCCTACGACCCCTTCTACGACCACCACCAAACCATTCATCCACCGTTTATACAGAGCAAGGTGGGTAAAGTGTCTTGCCAAAGGACACACCGACAATGACTAGGAGAAGTAGGATTTGAACCATCAACCCTTCAGTTGATAGACGGCCGCTCTACCACTGAGCCACTGCCTTCACGTTAACTACTGTAAAAGGAACAAATGACAGTTTTGAAATGGTCTGTTATAGATAAAATGCATAAAAAATTGAACTGAGCCAAAAGTCCATAAACACAAGTATGAAATCAACTTTAAAAGCAGCTTAATCAAATAATTGTAAACAGCTGTAATAATTTACCATTAACTAAAATAATGAAGCAGCAGCTAAACATTCTGGATTAACAGTTAAAACAGTTAAAAACTTAAACTCAAAACCCTGATTGATAAATGGTAAACTGCCTGTAACAACACACCTGTTTAAAAAAATTATATGTGCATTTTTTTTGTGCTGAATTAGTTTTTTCACTTTTGATAAATAATTAAATGCATTTTTCTCTTAGTACTTAAATATTATTACTCATGAGTGCAGCACCTGTAATTGTAGTGGAGTATTGTCACTGTATCAGTACTTTTACTTCAGTACTTCTTCCACCACTGTGACAGATGCAATGCTATGGATGTGTTTTTAATAGTGCAGCTTGTGAAGTCATCTTACATATTTGATTAAGTCATTTGTATCCTAACCTATAAAAACACTTACAATTGTTTGATTAAATTTGGCATTATTGATCTGGATTTGCATATATACGAGTCAAATACACGTAACAGAGTAAAATATAATATACTCAGTACAGTATTTGGACAGTATCTGACCTTTGATCCCTGAGCCAATCACAGATCTGTAGATAAAACCTTGCACGTTATGCGGCTATCATTCTGAGCTCAGCGTTGGTTAGCATTACATAAACATACTGTAACATGTATAACTGTATGTAGAGGCTACAGTGCAGTATGCGGCCGGGTTCTGGCTGAGTTTCGCAGTCACCTTGTGCATCGCCGCCGCTGGTCAGCACCGCGATGGCCCGACCCGCTCCCGTCATCTTCAGCTTCTCCAGGTCCACAGAGGACATTTTGTTTTCTGCTC
>OOFC01013218.1:0-18843 GCA_900323345.1 Pseudochromis fuscus | reverse complement strand
GGCGACAAAACCGAAATAACGCAAAGAAACGTCTTTTTAAAAAGCAAAATACAGTTATTCTACTTAAAAACAACAGTTATTACTTCTTCCAGTGTCTCTTCCTCGTTGACAGCAGGTTAGAAGTAACTTCCAGCGGTGACACTGTGACTCCGCCCCCTCGTCCATGGGCGTGTACAGGGAACATCTACTGTACAACCCGGAACCGCCTGCAGACCGCTGTGGGCTGAGGGGCGCTGCACTGACAATGAAATAGTTTGATAAAAACAGAAGAAAAGAAAATAGATTAAGCAAAATTAAAACAGTAAGAAAAAATAGCTGTATTTTTTTAAACACAATAGAGAGTCTGTACAAAGTATTATATACAATAAATAGATAGGCAACTCTGTTAGTAGCAGTATATTACACTGTAACTGAATATTGCACAGGGGCTTATTGCGCTTATGTTTGTGTTGTATTGTGTGTGATGAAGGCTGATGGTGATGAATTATTGTTCATAAGTCTTATGGCCCGGGGGAAGAAACATTTTTTGAGGCTGCTGGTCTGAGTATATGTATATCAGACTGATGTAGAGTCAAAATCAAACTTTACCTCCCATATACAACAGCTAATATTTTCTTATACTGCTTTCCTCTTCTGTTTCGGCTTTGACAATTTCTACTTTTTTACTTTTCCTACTTTAGCTATTTCAATCTTGTATACATCTTTTATACTTCTACTTGTACCACTTATGTTTCCATTTTTAATCAGTTCTTGAGAGATGATTTCAGCTTTGAGCATTCACATGTATTTTCTTTGAGGAAATGCATTTTATAGTATTACAATATTATAAAATCCAAACGATTCGAGTAACAAGTTTAATAATACAGTTTAAGTGTCACTTTGCAGTACTAGACAAATGGAGGTGAAAATACCTCACAAGTTAAAGTTTCAATCTTACGAGGCCAAGAGCTGCTGATTAAAAAAAAGTGCTTTATTTATTTGGTTTCTTTGTTATGTGGCATCAGCAGACTAGTTTACATTATTCTGAGGAAACGGCTAACTGTTGTGTTTCTCTCATTTCTCAAAAACTCCAACAACAAGCTGGTGCTGCAGAACCAAAGATCCTGGGACAGTATTTGCTTCAAGACAGTGTGTGTAATTTCCTCTCACTGCCAGAAGAGGGAGGCAGAAATTCCACACACTGCACTTTAAATCTATCCGTTACTATAACTAATATGTAGAGATGAAGGTCATAGAAGAGACGGAGAACAGTGTGTTGGTACAGTACATCAGCATTTAATCCATGCAGTTTGTTTGCTCTGATTTTATTCTCCCAGATATTCTTGTTGCACTGTACACTGGATAATACAGGACAGGATTGGTTGATCATAATGCCATCGGAACAGGAAGAGGGAGTTGCAAATGAGAGAGTCACAAAGAAAACAGATGTTTGATACACGGGAGGCAACATGATGTCCACAGTTAAAGAGACAATTTCACAGAAATTCAAATGTAAGTAACCAGAACTTTGATTAAAAATGAGAAGGGAGTGATCACTGCAAAAGAATAGAAATCGGCACACCTTCAGACTGAGCATTTAATTTAACCACTGATTCCTAACAATCTGTGATGAGATTAAAATAAATAAAATAAAATTATTAATGTGGAGTCAGCTAATTGAATGTTGATCTAAATGACGAATGGTCCCCTGCAGGGCTGAATGATATGCTTTTGTTCACCCACAAGAATACTGTCCTCCCACATCCATTCATTGTGCTTCCTTTAAAATAATACTTTTCATGACATTTTCTGAAGCTGCCTGAAATTAAAAAGAACACTACTCCTCCTCTGCTTCCTCCTGACCCCACTCATTCACAATAAATTAACTCAATAATCATGTAGGCCAGCTACAACAAAAAAGAAAAAAAAAGAAAAATCTAAATTAAATTAAAACTTCACAACAATCATACGTCACAGGAAAAATATGCCAGAAAGCTTGATCAGATAACCCAGTCATTACAATACACTGTTTCACACGTACGTAAACAAGAGAGAAAGAAGGTTGAAGGCTCGAGGAAAGTGGCCCTTCCCACAACTCGCATCCGTCACTGCAGGTTTAGATTTGTGCTACGACTCTGAACCTCCTGCAGCGTGCAATACTCATGTAAAATCAGTCTGCAACAGAAGTCTAGCTCTGCCGGAGGAGCTGAGAGAGGATAACAAAATAATAATTACAGTTCAACATGTTTATATACAGGAGTAACACTGAGATGAGGTTGTTGCTCTGTGGCCTGGCTTATGTTCCTTACAGAGAATCTAACATCTTGACATCATTTAATTCAACCCTGTGAGATCAGAGCGGCGGACAACAAATGTTGAAAAATGTAAAAGTAAAAAGAGCTGTTACACATGCAGTATCCCTTTTCAAAGATGACCAGAGACAAAATAGTGGACTTCTAAGATTCTGATGATCACAAGAAAAACAGACCCAAAAAAAAAAACACATACAGTGTGAACCTATGTAAATATTTATAAGATTATTGATTTTTGATTCACTGTGAGTTATTCCAGCTGTGCTGCTTCTATTTAACCATATGCTGTAATATGCGATTTATTATTATTACTATATTATCATTGCAAACAGTGGCCATCCATGAGTCTGGTCTGTTGGAGGTTTCTTTCTCCTAAAAAAAGAGGTTTTCCTTCCCACAGTCTGACAAGTGCAAACTGCCAAGTGCTTGTCCAGGAGGTGATGGTTCTCCTCTCTGAATTTTGAAAATACTGTAAGGCCTTATCATGTAAAGTGCCTTGATGTGATTTGATTATGATTTGGAGCTATACAAATAAAATATAATTGAATTAAAATATAAAATTATAACATACTCCACATATGGACAACTACAGCTCTAGACCATCGAAAATCAAAAACTGAGCTGAGGATGTTAAATAAATGAATGAGTTTTCATATTACAGTTTCACTTTGCAAAAAAACAGTGAGGCCAGTGAGGGTGAAAATATTCAATTACAAATCAGAGTTCTGCATTTAAATTAAACTTATTTAAAATTGAGCTACTGATATGAAAAGGTTTAGTTTTCCTTTTTAATCTCAAAGCTTCAAAAGGAAATGTAGGATCCATGATTTCACATGAAATTTAACTCATAAAACTCAATAAACTAAAAAAAAAAAAAAGATTACAGCTGGACTGCAAGACTAGCAAAAAAATGTGTTCCTGCAGCTCCAGGTAAATCTCTCTCGAGTTTTAAATCTGATGTCGATATTTCATTTGTTTTCTCCCCTGATCATTTAAATTTACTTTATTGATGAGATTATGAGATTAATTTAAAAAAGGAAGATGAAGCATGTTTACATAACATAAGGTAAAACAAATGTGTGTTTGCTCCCATCTAGTGGCTGTTGATAAATTGCTCCCAGGCCACAACCTGAGCATCAAAAATCACAAAAAATGGGACAAATGAAAAAAAAAGAAGAAGAAAAAATACAGACGTGCTGTTCTTCTCCTGTTTATGTCTAAGCCAGCTAGACATCCTGAGCAAAAGCGCTTCTGCCTCTCTAATATTATTGCAGCTTGTATCCACAACAGCACAGGAAATAATTAACAGTGTGAGAGTATCCTGCTAGAAAATGGAACGTGTGACGCATTGCACCGAGTGATTTTTAGAAACGGGATACTGCATCTGGATTGGAAATTAAAATGTCTCTATACAACATCAGAGTCGGCTACAGCTGTAAAGGGTTGAACATCAAGGCTGTCTGTAAGACCTTTTTTTAAATATATATACCTGCATGATCTTTAATAAATGTGCCACCCCAAGAACATTCCTTCAAACAATAATTGGTCCAGCCTAGTTTCACAGTCCTCCTACAGTCCTGAGATGAGACGTGAAACTGCGATGGCTAAAATGGAGCAGGAGGTGGAAGATACGGAGGCCAAGAGACAGACACAGGGAGAGCTCCAAGTATCGAAAAAAGAAATAAAAACACAAGCAAATGAAAAACAACAGTTTCACTGGTGGTGCAACACAAGCACACACAACACAACTAAATACAGAAGGATGAAAAACACAGAAATGTTTCAAGGGGACAAGAAAGTGATGCACTGGCTGAGTAGGCTGCTTGTTCAATGCTTTGGGATTTGAAGTTTTTAAAAGTAAAAAAAACAGCTGAAATGTCCCAATCACAGGTTTCCTCAGCCTTTTGTTTATTATCACCTCTATAATGTAGATAATCCAACAAGTTAACAACTTGTTAGTGGTGTTTGAAATGATCTAAAATTGAAGGTGTTATTTTTAAGGTTTATTTCATTATACTAATCACATGGTTCCACAGCCTTTTTTTTAATTCACTATCAGTCACACCACTCAAATAATAATTAGTTTTAATTAATTAGTTAGGTCAAACAAAACATTTTGATAGTTTCCCTTGTTTTGTAAGTTTTGTCCTCTTAAGTGAACTTACAGGTTCTGAAAGCTGCTTACACAAAGATAGCACAAAGTAAAGTCCCCTGGAAACAGTCCCATCTGAGCTGCTTGTTTTCCATATCTGGTTGTTTTGTGTGTATTTGTGTCGTCAAAATGAGTTTCTTAATTTCCATGTGTTGTTGTAGTTTTTATAAGTTGTGGTGCATTGAGGTCTCTGGACCACCGTAGGAAGGGGCTCTGGATTCATACACAGACGTGCATGCACACGCACAGTTAACTTCCTCAGCAACTCTCATCTGATTGCTGATGATGATGGTGTGTCTTAGAGAGGAAGAGTGTCTAATATTTTTTCTTTAGCTCTTTAGCTGTCTTCCTCTCTGCTGCTCGGCTGGCTCGTCCTCTTCGTGCAGTCTTTCAGCTGTTGCATTTTCCAAGCTGCACAGGCATGCATCGACAGCTATGAGGGGATCCTGATGACGAGACACGTATGGTGGACGTAAAGGAGGATGGAAGGGACGGGTGAGTAAGTCTGGTTGCGAGGCAGGTTGTTCATGCTGGTGTTCACACTGTTTCCATGAGCTCCTCGTTCCCCTGCGTTATCCACAGCGGGGGTGGGGTGGAGGAGGATGCGGGGCTTTGCACTGTAAACTCATGAGGAAGCAGATTGGTAGAAGAGAGAGATTGCTTGTTGTTTTGGGGATTTCCATCTACGACAATAAAATGTTGAAAGCAGCCACATGAAGGTTTGTAGTGATGCTCCTCGTCTGGGTCGTCACCTGAGACACTGACTTCCTGCTGCTGTTCACCTCAGATACAGTAGCACTTCAACTCTACGTCATCATCATCGAATCCCAGTGTCGCCCTGACACAATAAGCCAATGCTTAGTCTCAAAATGTCTGTGTTCAAATGTTTGTTTTAGTTTTTATCTCTGATTAGATCAGAGGACTCACAGAAGTCCTGAATTTTCCTTCAGATAAAAATAAATTATGAATGTTAAACTATCTACTATACATTATCATTCAAAAGGGAATCCCTGCCATCGGTTGCCTGGATGCTGCGCAGGATGAGGGCTGATGGGGTTTTATGAAGGGTAGAGGAGAGGAAGGAGGAGGGAGGGTTACATTGGACTTTGCTATAGGGAGCTTTGTTTACAATGTTGTCCTCTTATTGCTGTATTTTCTGCAGAGCAGAGCAGGACATGATGGCCTCCAGGCAAAGAAACAGAGCTGAGCCCCCAAGGTGAGTTTCACCAAGAGGAAGGAGCTTTGTTGTTTCGGATGGTGGCGTCGGAGCACTCAGCTTCAGATGAATCACAGTCAGAGTCCCCGAACTGCAGCGGATTCTGAGAGGACAATGAGACAAAGACATTTTCACATTTATTATTTCTACATAAATAGTTGGAAATTATTAGCTTAGGGTGTGGCTATCACTTACAATTATATAGCAGTATAAGCTAACATCTAACTGTTAGCTAAAAGAGGATAAGTAGCAGAGCTAAACTTTGAAACCCCCCCAAGACAAAATTCAGAATGAAATGTTGGAAATTATTAACTGTAAGTGATAGGTTGAAATTATAAGCTAAGAGTGGATTAATGGCTCACCAAAAATATGAATAAACCGCTGTAAACAATTAGCTATAAGTACAAGAGTTAAGTTGTTACCTAAACAGCGTCAGCTGTTAACAACAAGAGCTGTTAAATGGAGTAGTAGCAAGAAGATCTGGATAAACAATAAACTATAAATGATCAGCTGCATGTAATTACTGAGAGCACATTTTAAACTGAAAATTGTCTATATAGCAGACTCAGTGTTGGTTAAAATAAAAAAAGACTTTTGACATTAAATTAAAATTTAGAGAACTCCAAGCCATCCTGTGGGGCAAATAAATGAGTAAGGCTGCTTCAGGGGTAATCCATTAAACAAACCAAGAGATGGCGCCAGAGGAAAAGTCAGTGGTCTACAATCATAAGTGTATTTTTTAAAGTCTGAAATTTTTTCTGGACAAAAGTGGTTGACTGAACTTCACAGCATCTGACCTCGTAGCTATGCTCATCGGAGCACAGTTTTCCCAGAGAGATCTGTGTCTTCACCCGGCGGACAGCGCACTCCTTGTCAGAGAGGCCATCTGATTGGGTGGAGATGTCGATGGGGATGTCTGGTGTGTGCGACAGCAGCTCATCCAAATGCTCCTCCTGGCTGGCACTCAATCTCTCCAAAGGTCCACTGTGCGAGTGGTCACTGGTGTTTCCCTCCTCTCCATCTGACACAGACAGATTCTCTGAGCTGAAGGTGGAGTAGGACTGGAAGCTGCTCATACAGCGGTGAGGTCTGCAAGGAAGTAGACGGCAGAAAAACCTCCTGATGGATCAGTTCATTCAGTATCATACTTCCTGTGTGTGTGTGTGTGTGTGTGTACATAAATCACATGACTTAAATGTTGAGAAGAAAAAAAAAAAAATCCAGATTATGTCTGAGATTATAGTTACAAGAAAAAACAGCTACAATATTATCTGTGAATAAAAAGTCAGACATTCATAAGATACAAAACTGGATCAACTCTGTGATTGAAGTCATACATTTATAAATTCAACTGTTCTTTGGAAGATTTATGAAAAATTCATTTGGAATTTCTAGTTCATTCTGATACAAATTCTTGTCAAATTACAGCACAGCAAAATGTCAACTTTGCACACTAAAGATCCGACTGTGTTTTACCTCTGTCTCCGTGGAAACTCCACCTCACTGTCCACCTCTCCTTCCTCCTCCTCAGATGACTCATCACCCTGAAAGAGAAGCAGTTACAGCTGTTAGTCCACGATAATGTACTAGAATTTTCCTCCACACAAACACTCGTCACACGCTCCCTGATGTGAGGTCAGCAGCCGTTCTCACCTTCCTGAGTGGTCTAATAGTGCGAGGCAGTGCAGGAGGAAGGGTTGGTGTGTGTTGGGATGCTTGCTGTTCCTGTGGCTCAGCTTTCTTTGTGGTGTCTCTGTCCGAGCCTGTATCCTTGTTGGGTGCTCCTGAGGAGGACTGGGTGGTTTCCTGGGTGCTGAGAAGTGAGTAGTGCGGCAGCTCTGGGTGGTTTGAAGGAAGAGGCGTCTCCTGACAATGCAGGCAGCCAGGGAATGGGTGTGCCTGGCAGCAGGGACATAAAGAACCAGCACCAGCTCCTGATACAGGATTGGAGCTGGTGGAGGAAGTCCGCTGTCGCGTATCTGCATCCATAGCAGTGGAGATGAGGTCGGGACTGGAGCCAGAGACACGGCGCTGCATGTGGTCGGTCTGAGGGCTGCGGAGGGCGGCGGCAGGGCCAAAGTAGCGCAAGTTGTTGGCACAATTGACAACAGCCTCCTCACGACCTTTCAGGGGGAGGAAGGGCCCCTCGGGTGGTGGGTGGTGGTGGTGGTGATGGTGGAATGGTGGCTCCTGGAGAGACTGGGTGTCCTCTGGTGCCACAGCAACAGGCTTCAGCATGGCAGGGAACTCGTTGTGGCTTCCTTTGCTGTTGGCGCGACGGTGACGAGGTTTACTGCGGTAGCGGGCTTTGCCAGGAGGTGTGGAGACCTTCGGGCTGGCAGACAGAGGTGACAAGGAGGGGAGGGGGTCAACACTGGGGATCCCGTCAGAACGAAGCAAATCTGGCCTGGAAGAAATGTATTTCACATTCAGCAACGTTATTATGTGTTATATTATAACATTAATACTTCTGTATTTAATCTGATTCTGTTCTTCATGTAAGTCTCAAATTTGACAGCATATAATGGCTAATGGAGGTAAAAAAAAAAAAAAAAAAAAAAAAAAAAAAAAAGAGGTGGGGAAGACAGTCTTATGATGTTATACATTTGCAAGAAGAATGAATGTTCTCTGAGATTTAAATAGTAAATTTAGAAACGAAGAACAAAACCAAGTTTACATGAAAAAACAACTTGGATATTCTCATGGATTTTACAATAATAAAGGTTGAATCCAGCTCTAATACACTGATATACTACAGCGGACACCACACTGAGACTTCACTCAGACCTACAAATCCCACAGAGACTGAACCTACAGACGCAAATAGTCAGCTGAAGCTCTGACCTTTTGGTGGGGGGCATCCCAGGTTTATGGGAAATGTTTCCTTTCTTCTTGATGAGCTTCTCCACGGCATTGGACCTGACAATGGGTCGGACCAGGTGACGCTTGTAGGTGCCAGGATATTTCTTCTCCACCGCTTGCTCCCTCCTGCAAGAGATGGCACATTTAGTTTGAAGCTTTCACATTCACTTCTACAGAGAGTTCATTACTCCCACCTCGAAGAGACACAACAGCACAAACACACTATTGTTTACTTATTTATATATTTTATTGTTTTTTAATTCTGCAAATATTCAGCTGGAAATCCTGACAT
This sequence comes from Pseudochromis fuscus, assembly GCA_900323345.1. Lineage (NCBI taxonomy): Eukaryota > Metazoa > Chordata > Actinopteri > Pseudochromidae > Pseudochromis > Pseudochromis fuscus. Next base: position 10,030 of record OOFC01013218.1, on the reverse strand, counting down.
GTGAAAACAATTGGTAAGTGGAAAGAAATAAAGAAACATTTGAGTCTCTGAAGCACAAGCTGAAATATTGAAGTACACTCTATGTGCTGGAAAGCATCACAGTAATTTTACTGGAAATGTCTCTTAGAAGGAGTAAACACTGGTACATTGGCATGCAGTAAATCCTGATGATGAGGAGTAGCAGCAGGACAGTATTGAAGCAAAGAAATGATAAAATGTAAAAAAAAACTACGTACTTCATCAGCTCCTTCTCTCTGACCTCCAGCTGCAGCATGATGGCACTGAGCTCCATGTAGAGGTTGTTGGCTCGCTCCAGTTTCCTCTCATAGTGCTCCCGAATGTCCAGTGCATGTCTGAAAGAAGCAGCAAGGAAACATTACTCAGCGACAAATCTGATGCTTAAAACAATGGAGCATGCAAACATTGAGGTTTATATTGGTTTCCTGTACCTGAAGGCCATTGTAGGTTCTCACACAAACTCGGATGGGAATTTATTCTGGATTTTTTATAATTGTTCTGTATTTTTGTTTGTCTTTTTAATGTATCTATGCCTTTGGCCTTATGTGATTAAAAAAAATTAATAAACAAAACAAAACAAAAAAAAACCCTAACAGTGTATCAGTGCTACACCTCACTGTGTCCTATCAGCAAGTGTTTTCTGTCACCTTGTTTATCTTTGTTAACAGACCTGAGTTCGTCCCTCCTTCGTCGGATCAGCTCCTCGTCCAGCCTGTGGATGCAGGTGCCTTCACTTTTAATCTTCTCAAAATGCTTCTTTACTTCTTCCCGCCATTCTGCCTGTAAGATAGACGGACACAGTCAAAATGCTGACTGCACACTACATACCAAATCAAATACATCTTGAGAAAAGAAATGTATCCTGAATAAGAGTGATTTGTTTGGATTACTCAGTAGCAGTTCAGACCTGAGACTTGAAGTAGGTCTCCTGAGGAGCTCCAAGAACATCAGCAGACGCAATGTCAAGATGTAAGAGAATCTGACGAAATGAAGGCCTGTTCCTGGGCTTTCCTTGCCTGGTATGATGAATATCAGGAAGGTTAAATAAAATCAGAAATTTTAGCAAATATTTGAAAAGTATATTTAAATGCAATGCTAGATTACATCTTAAAATAAAAACACAACACTCAGTCCATTAAAACAAAGTCTTTTAATAGACATAGGGGTCTTATTATCTGGTCACTACTCACCATGTTTGCTTCATAAGGATTTTAAAGCCATCTGGGCAGGTGGAGGGGACAGGAAGGTGAAGGCTATTGCTGCCGACGCCCCAGATGATGGCAGAAGAGTCCACATCTTTGTAGGGAATCTCTCCCGTCAACAGTTCCCATAACACCACTCCAAATGACCTGAAAAACACAAGTAAAGCTAAGCAAGTCTTATCACAACATCATAAACACATACATCTGAATTTGATCTCATATACAACCTATTTTTCATGGTATGTACCCCACAGGCCTGTTAGATGGACAGCTCATTTTAAACTGAATTTTACAACTTATTATCCTATACTTTTAGCTAACATTTAAAACTGTGAGCCATACTTTCAGTAATAGCTTTCAACTGTTTTAACATTTTAGCTAGCTATGCTACCTTTGTATCCATACTTTCAGCTTACAATCATAGTGGTTAGCCACACCTTGAGCTAACAATTTCAACTGCTAGCCAAACTTTTAGCCACCAATTTATGCTATTTGGGCTGTCTACTAATAATTTATTACTTTAGGTTAACTGTTTTCTGCTCAAACACTTTTTAGGTTCATTCATCTTTTTATGACATAATTTCTGTTTCTTCACTTTAGTTGAGCTAATCTACCCCTTGAGGTATAATTACTGCTGGTTGGGAATTGCTGACATAATGATTGAACCATGCCTGATGTACTTCAATATATTATCTAAAAAAACAAAATATTTTAAACATGTGGCATGTTCCTACTCACCAGATGTCAACTTTTTCAGACACAGGTTCATTTCGTATGACTTCCGGGGCCATCCAGGCCACCGTACCCGCAAATGACATCTTTGTACTTTTGTCACTGAGCTCTTTGGATGTTCCGAAGTCAGAGATTTTCACAGTGTCGTTGTGGGTCACCAAAACACTAAAACACAAGCAAACAGAAACCACACACATTTGTTAGCAACCACTTGATTTTGAGGACCAAAGAAAAAAGTCAGTCGAAGCCTGTTCAAAGCCAGGCAGTGTCATCATTTTGGGGTTAAATCGTCAGACTGATGAGGAAGCTTCACCTGCGATATTCTCTATTTTTGCAGCACTAAGAATCAATCTTTAGACCTAATAGACTCTTCTGTGACAGAAGCGCATTTCTGCATCTGAATCACCCCATTAGCTGAATGAGGCTGACCTTTCCAGCACATTCAGCATGTCATTGTTCTGCTGACTAATACAGTGTTTGGCACGGCTGCAGCATGATGATATTGATTAGTGAAACAGGGCTACAGTGTACAGAGGACAAGACAGAACACTCTGTCTTATTCTTACTTCCAACTCAACTCACTTTTTAAATTTGAAGAATTTGAGTCAGACTATAAAATGCTGAAAGGACAAATAGTTGTTGCTACTGTTATCTAAGAAATTTTAAGCAAAGTTTCAGAACATTACACATCTGCTTTAGGGTAGCGTGCCCATGCTGATATACTGGAAAACAGTACAGCATACATCCCATACATCAGGAGGAAATAACTAAATGACCATGATGTTATATGTAAAACAGCAAATTTGTTAAGTTGTACTTCTGTATTTTCCTCAGCACAGTTGTAAATGTTGCTTCTGTTTTAAAGTAGGGTGGCTGATAAAGCTTATTGCACCACAAGACAGGGCAAATGAATTGCATGCTGATGTGTAAAAAAGGGCAATACCCCTGATGGCCACAAGATGATGAATGAATGAATGGTCTTCAATTCAAAAATGGTCCGTTTCAATCATGACACATTCAGTCAATACATTTTTAATGAAGTAATTTGGTTGTTGTTAGCTAAAGTCTTCTGATCAGTGAAGATTCAGTTGTGTGGTTAGTTGGACTGACAGGTCTGGTCTCCAATGATTTACAGGTGGTTAAGGCTCATTCACTGGTGAACTCAGGTCTCACACACATTGGACAGTGGCCTCAAGTTCAAAGGGTCAGATCCACCTCCTCACTTTTCTCTTCATATCCAAATATGGCAATTTCAGGTATAAAGTATAAACTATAAAGACAGAAATTAAAATTTTAGATTTCTGTATTCTGTCATTTAACAGCGGGCTGATATGAGGCTACAAATGCAGTAAGAAATGACAAAGATTTATGGCTGATCATTGAAAGTTTTGAAAAGTGTGGCTCTACAGAAATTAAACAACCACAAAGGTGATAGTAATCTTAGCTAGCACGTTTCAATTCTTAAATGTGCAGCAAGTTTCTACGATTATTATCACTGCATCTGCTAACATGGGTACCGCCTAGCTCACATTCATCTGACTGACAACCACTAGATAAACAACATAGTATTAATGTTATTACATGGCTAGCTTCATAAGAGTTTGCAAGTGTTAGTTTTGTTGTGGCGTTTGCACTTATAGTTTGTCTTAATACACTTGGGTTCCTAAAAATTTGCAAATTCATCTCATCTTGCAGTGAGTTGACCTCTCCACAGCATCATATTAGTGACCTTTCACAGTACAACAATGGTTGAGTTCACAGGAGTGAGAATTAATAAGAACACAACAGAGTTTATCATATTCCTGTCTGACATAAAACTCACTTAGGAGACTTGAGGTCTCGGTGGATGATCTTGTGCAGGTGTAGGTAGTTCATGCCGCTGGCAATGCCAGAGGCCCAGTCCACCAGCAGCCTTGGGGTCACTTTCCTGCCCGCCCTCAGGACCTCGTACAGCTGGCCCTGGGCACAATACTCCATGATGATGCAGTAACATGGCGCCTGCGTGCACACGCCTCTGGGATAAAGACAAAAATACAGGAAACACTTTTACAGACATGCAAACAAATCCAGAGTCAGTTAACAATCATAGCTTCTCTAGCTACATGAGCTAACACGTTGGGGGTAAACTTACTTGAAGCTGATAATATTTGGATGCTTGAGTTTTCGCAGGTGTTTGATGTCTGTCTCCTTCTGCTCTCGCACCTTCTTGATGGCCACTTCCTCTGACCGGAATTTACCGAGGAAGACGGCACCCTGTGCACCGCTGCCGAGCCACTGCAACTCTGAGATCTCCTCGAACGGAACCTCCCACATGTCTGCAATGAGATTAATTTAATTCATTTACATTCTCATTGCCAATATTACTACTTCAAAGGTCTGTGGACTACAGGTCTGATACCACGGGACACATTCAGAGGTCAGTGGAGTCCAGGCCCCGATATCTTAGAGGGGAACAGACAGCTGCTAATGTTGTGGCTGATGGGTGTATGTTGTTTGTTTAAGCTACACAAAAGGTGAATTGTTTAACTGTTCCTTGAAGAAGTAAAATTTTATTCTGGGAGTAGCTGAACAATTACAAGCCACAATATGTAGAATCTTTCAAAATAAATGTCACTTAACTTAACCCTTATCTTTCTAAGCAAACCACAAAGTAAACACTAGTCATTGTGTTACTGAGCCACACTGAGCTAAAATAAACCTAAAGCTCTGCACAGACAGCTCTTAAATGTAAGTGAGTCATGCAGCTTCATCTTCTCTCTGTGGTTTTGGAAACAGGCAGATGAGAAGCGATGCTGCTGAAATCTCACTGGCCCACTGTATGGACGACCAAACACATGACCCTGCCCAGTTCTGTCTGACCTCGACTCGTATCCTGTAGCCTGTGTGTCCACTCTGCACAGGCAGCCTGCAGCAAGGTGAATCTACCTTTACCATGACCTCAATTCAAGCTGACAGCTGTGCAGCTTTGCTCACAAGAGCAATATGGTGAAGCTAGGAAATGCTATTCAGTTACAGTTTCAGAATACATGGGAGGAAACAGGAGGATTCTTTAGTTTGTGTCTCAGAAGTCTGAAAGAAATCCTGTGTAATATTACAGGAACTGTATTAAAAGAAATATAATATAACATTAACACCATTGTTTTCATTAGTATTTAATCAGCTGAAAAACAGAATGATTGTGTTTCTGTTACCGACAATGAGTTCTTTAAATCTACATAGGAAGCAGTTCCTCTTTCAAGGAAGCTGCTATCTTTGCATGTAATGTTTTTACAGCAGCCCAAAATGGACAAACCAAATCCTGAATCCAAAAAGAGATATTCACATTTCAACACCTAAATGGCAGCTTGGGGGAGATGTAGTACAGTTTGACAAATGCCATAATACAGGAACATAAGAAGAGATTTAGACTGATTTAGGATGGGGGTTTGAGCCTGGTTTAGGACTATTTAATTTGATAAATGGTGGATCAAGCTTTTTTTTTTTTTTAGAAGAAGAACAAGCAAAGAGAGAGTCATTGTTGTAAAATAAGAGAAAACATGGAGGATGGAGCAAAAAGAAATGTGCACAAAGGCAGAAAACAAGGAGAAACACTGGTGTCTTTTCCACATACATCTATCTGCTACCAGGACTGTCAGTTTTTCACCTCCATGGGGTCGTACATGATGACGTTGTTGACAGTTTATATGTGGAAAGTTTCTGACACCTGATGGCCACCATAGGTTTTCATACACACCTGGATGATGGACGTGGAACAGTCTGGAACCCCCCTGCTAGATGGCACTAAACCCTCCACACTGATACTTCAAAGAAACAGGGGGTTTTAAATTAAACACAGAGAAATTACTTTATTAAAATGATGCTAACCTTGCTGTTGCAGCTTGTATTCTGTAGAGTATGTCTTCCCTATTATGTTCCAGACGGGCCGCAGACAGCCAAACAGTCCCTCTAAGAAGCCCCCTGACCCCGGACCTGCTCTCTGGAAGTGCAGTTTGATGTCATCAGGGTGATTTGGGTGGTTTGGTCTCCCCTCTCCACTGTGGTCAATGGGACAGTCCCCTTCTCCCATCTGCTCGTCCATGCCACTGCCACAGCCGCCGTGCTCGCAGGAAGCTGGCGACACAGCCTCCTCGTGGTCTTGCTCCTGCAGCTGCAGCACGCTGTTGTCAAAGTGTCCGCCTTCACTCCGTGTCGAGTCCACGCTCAGGGCTGTGTTTGGCGGGCTAATGCCCCCCAACATCGAGTCCTCGTCCTGGCCAGGTGTCTGCAGTGTCTGCAGGGGGACAGGCAGGTGTGTTGGTGGGGCAAGGTCCGTGATGATCTGAGGAGGTAAGTTTGAAAGTGGCGCTTGGGGAGGCTGTGGTTGGGAGCTGGGCGAGTTGGATTTCTTCATGGCGTCTCCGACCACGGTGAGTTTGAGCTCCTCCTTCAGCTTGCCCACCAGCAGACTCGGACAGGAAGTCCACGAGAGCACCTCAGGGGAGCTACCCATGGTGTCGTGCATGTGCATGGGCCACCAGGTGACGACAAGAGAGACGTGTACTAATACAGCGGTCTGTCTGAATGCTGGGAATCACCTGCAGAGCAGAGAGCAGAGCAGAGTTAATTAAGTCATAAAGAACACAGAAAACAAAATAGTGATTCAAATTTATATAATTGTTGTCAATTCTGATAAAACACGATTATGACGGCTTCCACAAAAGAGAAATCTTCTCATTTCTTCTCACAGATCTGGGATTGAGACAGCTTATGTTAACAATTATCTAGTGAGTGAAAACAGGAAGTCAGAAACATCAGAGGCTTTAAAACAGAGCAAAGGAGAAGCAAGCACTGCAAAATCGAAGGCACTAAAGAAAAAATTCAACTAATGTAATTATTTTTGAAACAGTTGGACTGTTAGGCTGCCGTCTTCAACTAAAAATATTTAAAAATATTTTAATTATAATAACTATATAAAAATATTTAACATTATTGCACACGACAGACAGACAGACAGATGATGCCCTGATGAGTGATGCAGTCAGATTGAAGTGGTTACAAAAAGTGCTAAGTTTGTATTAACAGCAGTAATCTGCATCTGATAAAAGCCAGGTCTCAGATAGAGGCTGATACCTGCTGCAGAGACTGTTAGAAACACCTAACGCTATTTGAGGACATACCGTATATCTTTTATTGGCAATACAGTACACCAAAGTAATAATCAATTAGGAGGAAAATCCATCTTACTTTCTTTTTGGATTTTTCCACAGAATGTTTTCATCTGTTCTTAAAACGTTTCTTATTTTTTCCTGTCCATCTAACAACTTAGATGTTATTGTGTTGATAATAATGTCCTAAACCCAACTACTCTGGTAGTTTTTGTTTGTACAAAAATTACATAAGCCAAAAGATAACCACCCTGCTCATTTCACCTCAGTGTCCCCGGGCCAGATGTTGTGCCACGCTGTGTTTTCGAAGGCTGCCGCTGGGAGTTTCCAAAGTTGAAAAAAGTCCTACAAACTTGCTGCAGGAGTTGTACACACTGTGTTTCTTAGTCAAACAGATGGCCATTCATCCACAGACTGACTATGATCGTTTACCAATCTTAGTAAACTTGGGGTTTTTTTCTGTCCGTCTTCAAACACATGAGGACAAGATCCAATGAAGTTTGGGAGGGTGGCAGCAGAAAACAGACAGTGGGACATTATGAGAAGCTGTACAATGTGTACAGTCACAGGAGATCAAAGTCCACGAGGGAGGAGACCAACAGGCCAAGCATTGAGCTGGCTCTGTGGTACGTGGAAGTTTCCTGAAGGGGTAAGTCTTACAGTCATGTAGTCCAATCCAAACACACTTGGTTTCTGGTATCTTCTGCAGAGAGCTGCAGCAGTGTGATAGCTCTTCCACTCTGCTGAGGTCAAAGTCCAACCAACCCCCGATCTTAATCCCTCTGATGCAGATAAGAAATGAAACGTGGCAAAGCTTCAACACCCGGCCTAGATTCAGACACCGACGTGTGTTTTTATTCACCGATTCAAAAACAGATGATTTGTAACTCTCATTAGCTTTAAAATAAACGAGCATTATGATTTGACTGCAATGGACTGACAACCTGTCCAGGGTGTTCACCGCCTCTTTCCCATTACCAGCTGGAATAGGCTCCAGCCCCCTCCAATTATATAACCGGGTATAGAAGATGGACGGATGGATTATGATTTTATTAAAAAAGAAATGGTTTGCACTGAGTCAGCAGTAACTATGGCTATGACTGAAAGTGAATACAAAGTAGGAAAAACAACAATGTCTGAACAATTAAATGTAATGTGTCAATGGCTGAAATGGACAGAAAAAAAATCCTAAATCATAGATAAAAGCAATGGATTTAATAACAAGCTAATGAAATGGCTTGACTGGTTAATGAAAAATACTCAATAGTGAATCATGAATTTAAAACTTAACTAAAGTAATAAATAGCTCGCTAAAACTATGGATTAAACAGTTAGTTACAAGGAAACCATTATAAGTAATGGAATAAATACTTAGCTAAAAGTACTGAAAAGCTAAAAGTTATTGATAAACAGCCGAAAGAGTCATTGCATTTTGGATAAATGGTCTACACTGTAAATGGATAGTTCAAATAAATGAAGAAACAATTGTAATAGTTATAAATGAATAAAATGTTTGAATACCAGCTGATAAATGATGAAAGTATCTGTAGTTTGTGTAAAAACTGTAATGTAACATACGTCAGTGTAATGGATTTATGGCTGAATTCGGTAAATTCTCTGAGGACGCTAAATGCAAACTTCACTAAACCAAGTGAACAACTAATTATTGTAATAAAATAGACTATTATGAAATTAGTAGTGTTACATAAGATTCAGTTTAAAATCACAACTTGTTGGGTGGATCACCTGACAGCTGATAAAAAAAGCTTATTTGCCATTTTGGACACCTGACAGTAGAATGAAGATGGGGAACATGAGCCAAACTGCTCTTAGTTACATGTAACGCATGCTGCTTGCATGTTTGTGCACATGCATGTACTGTATATGTGTGTGTATCTACTGGGGGTAACCTGAGCGCTGTGAGAGTGCGGCCGCTGCCAGGAGCTCATCTATAATGCAGGCCTGTCTCTAAGCAGGCTGCTGAGAGTGCAGGGAAGGAGAGAACGCTCTCTCGGGTGTCCAATAAATCCGTCCCTTCCAAAGCAGAGACAAACGAGCTGTGCGAGCAGAGCCGACGCTGTAATTCCACCTCGCAGACGATTCTTGGAGCTGGGCTTCTGACGTCGGCTGGATGTGGTCGGCTGGGTAGAAGCACGCACATGAAGCCTGAAGCCTACACACACCGTAACCTCTGCAACCCCACAATTATCCTTCCTAACAGCTTGAATCTGTACTGCATCTATATCGGACACCAAGAATAGGAAACACACCTCCTGCTCTCTTTCATTAATCTCTAATGGAAGATCTCTATGTGCATGAATAATGTCTGCAAAGGGTTTTAATTTACAGGATTTTTTCCGCAAGTGATCATGACTGGGTGCAAAAATGGACGCACTGACCATTCCCCTCTGATGTAAAAAAAAACCAAAACTGATTGCATAAGGTGGAAATTGCTTTAGAGCAGGATACAATGTAGATATTTAACAGAATGAATAAAATGAAGAAGAAAGAATGGGAGAGTGGTAGAAATGAAGAGAGAAATTATCAGGGGCTGATCCTTTAATCCCTCTACAGGACTCGTGAGACATGCTTGTACAAACACAAACCCCATTCAACCCTCCCCCTTCATTTATCCTCCACATACTTTCTCTCATTTCTTGCCTCTAAAGGCGACCTGATCTCAACAGCCAATAACACGAGGCATTATGATAAATATATTTAGATATATGCTGGCAGGCATGGATCAGTATTGGCAGTAACTGTTATTGCACCACTTTGTATGTATGTGTACAGCAGCTGGTGATGCAGGGGGATCAGGTTTAGAGCACACAGACAGACACACACACACACACACACACACACACACACACAATCTAATAATGCCACTACTCCCAGTAATCCACTGGGGGAGGCAGTTTTTTGCATCACTCAGCA